>JADOBS010300699.1:0-11047 GCA_015708375.1 Cydonia oblonga
AGCCACCATCACCCCCCCCCCCCAACCCCCTCTCTCTCCTCCCTCTCTCTCTCTCTCTCTCTCAAATAAATAAATAAATAAAGAGATGAAAGTGTGTAGGACTATTCAGAAGTTGATATTTCATGCGTACACAATCCAGTGGGAGGAGGGAGACGAGAGTATATGGCTCTGGAATGTGCTTTAGTTCTTGTAGCTTTAAAATCACACTTGGAAGCAAGATTCTAAAAGACGCTAGGCGCTAGTCGGGTGGCGGGCTGGGGCCTAGCGCCTGGGCGGGGTCTAGGCGGGCGACTAGGCGGGTTTAAGTAAATTCATTATATTTTGTGTAAATAAGGATTTGTTTATACTTAAAATATATATAATTTCATCATAAACTACAAAATAGAATGACATGTATTATGAAGTTTTGGAACGTAATGAAAACATGGGGAATAAGCACATATTGTGTGCTCATTTAAGTATTCAACAAGTCTTTTACAATTTATTGAAAAAAATTAAATGCAAATTTGAAAGTTATCTATTTTCTATCTAAGTGAGTCACAACCTAGGCAGGTTTGGATGGGCTATGCGGGCACCTCAGCTCGTCTAGGCGCCCTTTCTTAATTTTCAAATGCCTAGGCATTAATCGGGGCGGTGACTAGCCGCCTAGCGCCTAGCCAGAGCCTAGGCAGCGCTAGGCGGAGATTTTTAGAAGAGTGCTTGGAAGACATTTGGGATAACGATTAGCGAATGACCAATTTTAGATAAACAGTTTAACTACTTGTTTTCCCGACTGCTATAAGTGTCCGCTGCATCTGATTCCGTTGTTGCAGGAATACGCAACTATGGTGGAAGTACAAGGAGTTTAAAGATAACAGACGGTCCAGATCCAGTAGCTAGAGTACGGCTTCTAGATTGATGTTGGTCGTCAATCCTTGACTTGGTTCAGCTTAGGGACACGAAGGCCCGGACTGAATGCACATCTCCCATGGCAAAAGCAAAAGAAGAAAAGAGTCTCAAGCACGTAGCATATTTTTCGGGTTTTGGGGGTATGAAGCTAAAGTAGTGTCTCCATCAGATATCTGGCTATGTTGGGTGTCCAATTTTGTTGTAGAAAGATTGAAACAGATTGATGGTGATTTAGGAATAGTTTTTCTTTGTACTTTTACTCCTTATCTTTAACCTAGTAATTGACAAGATCATTATTTTTGTTAATCCTGTTATTTACAACTAAAAACATACTAAATTCTTCGAAATAACAAATTAGTTCAAAATATTCCAGGAACACACAAAAATGAAAAGTAGAAGAAAAACAAAACAAGATTGGTGCAGATGATAAACCAAATGCCCTCGAAAGATTTATATTTCCTTCATATATTTATGATTTATAAAGGAAGTCATTATGAGAAGGGATCCTTATTTTTTTTTTTTATAAAAATTGAGTTTAGTTGTGGGATCCATACCACATCGAACTTTAACGATTCAAATCATCTATTTTTCAAGTTGTACTTTATAGATTATTCTTGCAAAATATTAGCCAAATTAGAAATATTTAAGACATCTAACTGGATTCAAAGAAATGAACAAATATTTTGTTATATCAGAAATAATGAAATTTGATCTTGATAATTGAATAGGCAAATGGTTTCTGATTGAATTGAATTTTTGCAAGAATAATCTATGAATCGAGACTTACAAAATAGACGGTTTGGATCGTTGAAATTGAATGTGGAGTGAGCCTCACACCTAATCTCCATTTTTTTCAAAAAATGGAGATCCCTTTGCATAAAGGGCCTGTATAACTATCTCAAAAATCAAAATAAAAGATGATTCACGTATGGTTAATCAACTGAACTTCTCGTAGTTTACATCTTTTGTGTCCCGACAAGCATACTCTCGCTCTCGCTCTCTCCTAAATCATTCTTAGAAGATCAAGGGTCAGTCGACGGTGCACTACTCTAAAAGATTCTCCTAGTCAGCTTTCTTACGTCTTACGGATTTAATTGATTGTTATTATGTCAGACTTTATGATTTGTGTTTCAAGGTGGAACCAAGGGAAGCTTGCAACCTTTGGCTAGGATTACAAAGATGCCGAGACCCTAAACTGGTTTGTTAAATGTTTAAAACTCTTTAGTTTTCATTAACTCTGAAATTTGTGTGTTGTATGCAATGTAACTCATTATTCATCTAATTAATTAAGGGATTGACAACAATACTTGCATGTATTTAATAGAATCGTCATGTACCGGTCATATGTAATATATGCGAATATACATAAATTGGGAGATCATATCTGACCGTTGAGATGATGATTGTCTTAAATACATATAAAAAAGTAACAAAATAAAAGGTGATCAAATTCAATAAAACATAGCTAGGGTTAGTTCAAAAGGAACAGAAGGCTCAAAGAAATAAATTAGGCGGGAACATTGACTCAATCCCACAATTTCCCCAATTTCTTGGCGCCAAAATCAAAGTCAATGATGAGGTAAGCGCAATGAAATCAGATCCAATTCAAATCAACTCTGACGAATTCATGCAATGCAATCAAAGATCAGTGCCTTCTTCAAACCCTCCTCCTCTTCTTCTTCCTCTTCACCCAACCCAGCAGCCGCACCTCCGCTTCTTTCCAACGAAAACGACGACGAATTGACCGTCTGGGAGAGTACGCAGCACCAGTACTGTAACACCTACAAGCGAAGAGCTCCAAAGCCGCAAAGGTATTTTTTTTTTTTTTGTTCTGGGCTTTCTGCTGTTTGGATGCCGAGAAAAAACGTTTCAATTTTTATTTTTATTTTTTATTAAAAGTTGTTTCTGGGTAGCTTCTGTTAAGACAATTAGGAAGTGGGGTTAGCCTGGATTTAAAATTCTGGGATTTTCCTTACAGAAAATCTGAGATTTAGTTTATTTATGAATATATTGATTTACTGAATGTTTAAATTTATATTTATTTGCTTCTGTTTCCCTTCCAATCTTTTCTTTGTGTACTAAAGTAGTGGAAGGGACAAAAATCCAGTGAACCAATTGCCGGAGAAACCCTTTTCTGATGGTAATTCCGGGAAGACGGAATAGACCACATTGGGAAGAACAGTGATCAAGAACAAGAAGAGAAGCTATGCTCAGTTCTATCTGGACTTTGGACAGTCTGATTTCAATCTGCACACGTGCTCCACGTGCGGGGTCAAGTATACCGCCGGAGACGAAGACGATGAGAAGGCTTACAGGGCATTTCACAAGGACTATACCAATGGAATTCCATTCAAGGTGCAAATTCGTTATAGGTTTTGTGTCTCCTTTGTTAGGTCCATTTATAAAAAAATAAAATAAAAAGAGATTGTTAGAAATGGGTGCTTGTTTACTCAAATTGCTGACCAAATTTTGCAGGGATGGTGCAATGAGAGGGTTGTTCATTTGCCTTCTGTGGAAGGAGGTCGGATTGTTTTGGTGTTAGATTCTGATCCTCCGGTGCAGAGAAACAAGGTTCGAACACAAAATCTGTTTTCTTGAATTTGATACTTTATCAGAGGATTGAATTGGATTGGATAGGATAATTCAAAGAATTCAAGGTATGATAAAGGTAGAGATGAATGATTAGAGTGAAGGAAACTTACCCCATCTGGCTTGCACCTCAAGTTAAACACAGTTTTCATTTCTTGCTTCAACCATATCTTGAATAGAATGGGTTATATAATCAAATCCAACCCTAGACACCAAACGAGCCCTATGTCTGTGGTATTGTTTCAAGTTAACTTGAAGATGTGCTGAATGGGGTTACTATGTTGTATGGCAGGTTGGGGAAGTTGTGAAGAGAATGGAGAGTGAGCTTGGAAATGGATGGATTTTGCACAAGTTGTGTAAGGTGAGTGACAATTAACTTGGTCATTTAGAAAATGCCACCAGAACTTTTGTTGCATCAAATGTCTTTTATAGAATTACCATTAACTTCTGGATTTGTGCATTCTTTGGAGACTCTCATAGGCCTTTATGAATACTTCGGCGCTATGTAACTCCAATCTTTTGACAGTTTCAGGAGTACAATAATGCATTTTTATCAGTTTTCTTTTATGTGGATGGTTTCCAGTATCTGACTATTGTTTTTGCAGGTATATCTGTTCATTTTGTCCCAAAGGGTTGCTGGCTGTCTAGTTGTGGAACCAATTAAAGAAGCATATAAAGTTCCTTCATGTGCAACTGATGGAAGTTCTGATGGTACTACTACACATGAAGCAAAATCATCTACTCTCCAATTTGGGGATATCAGGTTTCAGAGGGAAGTCATGAGAAAAGCCCCTTCTGTTCCCGAAACATTGAATGAGAATCTCAACGGTGCTATCTTCTGCGAAAGGGAAGCAGTGGCTGCTGTTTGCGCGTTAGAGCCGTTTGGGTCACTCCATCTAACAGAAGAAAACACATAGCCACCCAGTTATTAGACGCCCTGAGGTATGTTCATGTTCAAGTCCTTGCTATCCTCTCCTGTGGATTTTCTTTTCGAGTGGATTTTATTATATTTTCATCACATTGCAATCAAATTGCACGATATTGTAACTCTGCGATTTGGATCATGAACTGCTAGCCAAATTACATCAGCTAAATTTAAGTAGATTTTAGTATAATAAATTGTCCAAGAATCTGAAAGAAACACAGGTTCTTTTCTTATTCATACTGATCATATGTCCTTAGGAACTATGAAATTCTTTTGAACCTCTGATCATCTGGAAATCATTTTCTGTCCCATTATCCCAGAAGACTGAATCGCTTGCTTCTTTTCGATGTCTGCTCCGATTAGCATTTGGCTGTTTACATATTATTTCTCCATCACAGGAAAAGTTTCTGCATGGGATTTGTCCTCGAACGCTCTCAACTGGCATTCTCTCAAACAACATCAGCTGGAAAGGCATTGGCATCCAATTATACTGGTGGTGGTGGATGCTAAGTTTGAACTCAAAACGTAACTGGTACTATCCTACATGGATGCGACCAAATTCAATCACGCGAATTCTCATGCTATTTAAATGTTTGTTATTCCAGAATGCATGATTTTTGTGTTTGTTCATACCATGTAGCAGTGCAAGTACAATTCGATTTGAAGGGTACGCCAAATACAAGTGCAAAGAAGACACCAGCTGGCCAACGAAGAGGTGGTTCTGCTGCTGCCTATGAGAAAAAAAGGTGGCCGAGGTTCAGGAGCTGGTGCCAAGAGAAAGAGATGAATGGGATGGAAGAAGAGATGGAACTTTTCCTTGCTGTGCTGTTGGCACGTTTTATAAGCGAACGTAAATAGATATTTCCTCCGTACATGAACATTTTTGGTAGGAGAGGAATGGTAGGATCTCCAATTTCAGCGTCGGTTTGCAAGGTTGATGTTTATACTAATACTATTGATCTCTAGTTCTAGTGTCGTTTTTGGTGCTTTAGAAATGTGTAGACAAGTTGGCTAGAGCAATTACTTTTCATCTTCATCCCAAATTCAAATGGCTCTTTACGTAATTTATTTTAAATTAAATTAGAATATCGCTCAATTAACCTTTTCATAATAGGAAGGTGAAATGTCAAATGTTTGAAGCAATGAGCCATAACCGGTAATTAGTCGCTTATTATAGTGTCGAAAGATTTTCTTATAATTGAGCAAGAGCAAGGATACACCACGCCACAATATTATACGGAAATTGATCATTACAAAATTATTCAATTTTTCTTCGGCTTACACAAACTGTATTGATAAATGTTTAAAGTTGCTCACAAAATGCTTGTAGCTCAATTGACTAATAGCATTCATCACTGTATCAACACTGCAACACCAAACGATTGAGGTCTCCCCAAAACAGATCTTGCTAGAGGGATCCAATGAATCCACCTTTATTTAACTGCATTTGGAAACTATAATAATATCATACAATAGCAAGTTAGTGCCAAGATATATTGGCAAATGCCAACTTATGATATATAAAAGACATATACATAATATATATATATATATATGTTTGTATATATTGATGGTTTTAATTAAGGGGTGGTTGGGGTGGTAGTGGTAATTGAAGGTGGAGAGACGATGGGGAAAGTGAGAACTGGAGGGAAATCTGGAAGTGAAGTAATAGGGGGAGGCAACCTGTATTCTGGCCAAAGTGGTGTGGGTGGCAGAAAAGGAAGGTCGATTGTGGGTGGCAGAGGTGGAAAGTTGAGGTTTGGAATATTAATATTGGGCACATTATAAGGAAAGGTTGGTGCTAAGAGTTTTCGAGGGGCGGCGCCGCCGCCCAAGGCTGAAGAAATTGATAATGTGAAAAGGATAGAAGTGACAAACAACCACTTCCAGTTATATGCCATTTTACACTTGTGATGTGGAACCAAACCAAAGGGAGTGAGCTCGAATTAGCTAATTCACGATGAAACTCAACAAGGTTAACTTGAGGTAGAGAAGACCCAGGAGATGGTGAATTTATATACGAATGGTTGAAACCTAGTGGCTTTAATTTGGATCCCCCGAAAAAAATTGAGTAAAGGTTTGGTAGTTTGATGGGGTACCATCGAATTTATATTTGGTTTTAATGCTGTAAAATTCTGATGTGGGTGTAAATGACTAAGAGTCTACGACACATATGTCAGATGCAGGTTTCGGTCAAATTTAAGAATAGCAGCAGCAAAAGTACCAATAATTTGCACACCGTTCCTGTTGACCCTATAAATCACAGAGACTACATGGTGTACATGCCGAAATAACTAAAGAGTTAATCACGTTTTTAGGTGGTTAATTGCTGATGCGGGCGTATCAGTTTGCTACCAAACTCGATTGGGCGAATATTTTGAATGTAATGGATGTGGTGAAATGCGCGTTTGATTCATGACTTGAGCAACTTCGGCAGAGGAAGGAACACTGTAGGCTTTGAGTTGTATAATTTGAAGACAAGATTATGCAACTCACTATGAAGCTCTGGATCTTGTGCACCGGGTTCGGCAACCTTGACTATATTGGTAAGAGCATAGGTCCATCGAAATGGTATCTGTATAGGGACAAAAGTACTCAAAGGAAATGAGCGTCTTTATTGTAAAAGTAGTTTGGCCGTCGCGGTATGTCGAACTCTGAATATAACTTGAGAGCATCCAATCATAAAAACACTCCACTTTGCTGAGAAGGCTAAATGACCTCGTTCGGCCAAAAACTTTTCGCCAAAGGCGTGAGATAGAAAATTAGTTGAACTTGGGAAACTTCTTGTTTAACTAAATTGTCGAACTTGGGAAACTTCTTGTTTAACTAAATTGTTAAGACTCCTAAGACGAATTGTTGCCTCTGAAATACTTCGTTTAACTACTTAGTATTTTTATCAGAAGAATGAGATGGTTTATGTAGAGCGCTGATTTGTGTACTGAGTTGAAAATCTCTTTACACTGCAAATCCTTGTATATTTATAGAGACAAATTTCTTGATGCCCAAGTCGTACTGCAGAGTGTGACGGCATTGCAACGCCTCAAGTCGTACGGCAGAGTGTGATGGCATTACAAGTTACAACTCTTGGAATTGTATCTCCGTACACTCGAAATCACCTTCAATTTCCTCATAAGTCATAACCAATCCAACTTTTGTAAATTATCTTAATGCAATTTGCTATTAGACCTATATTCCACGTAGACACCAACTTTTGAAATAATCTTCAATATTATCTTGACATTCGGCCTTTTCTTGATAATTTGCTCATCAGACTACCAAGATAATTTCCCCATGGTCAGTCGAGCCTTATCTTGATATTCTAAAACCCGATAGCATCTCAATCTCCAAGACTCTTTAATTATCCATTCAATTTTAAGATAATTTTCAATAACTCCTCAGATAAAACCATGATTATTAAAACCATAATATCTAGAAAAATTATTAAAAATCACATTGACCGGTCGATAGTGAAAAAAATCGTGTCCAAACAATTCCTTTGAAAACTTTGCAGTTGGCAGTTATCTATTTATTATCGTTGTCCCTCTTGGTTTATCCAAGTATAAGAAGTTCATTGTCTCGGTTTTCATTTTAATTTTCCAAGTTATTCTACTTAATTTTAGTGGTTAAAAGTGGTTGTTCTTAGTGCGGAAGTTGAGTATAAAGAAATGACCAAGGGACTTTGTAAACTTTTGTGGTTAGGGAGGTTTGTCATAAAATTGGGTTTCTGATTATGTGGGGAATCTATATGGCGACAATAAAACTATAAATAACGTTGCTCATAATTTAGTTCCGTACTAAGCATGTTAAGGTGGTCGCATATTTCATTTAAGAGAAGCGGGAAGATTAGATTGTTCAATTTAGTTTGTGAATCAAAAGACCAACTGGCTAATATCCTAACAAAAGCAAGTTCGAGTAAAGCGCTCTACAACTCACTTTTATAATTTCATGGAAATTAGGTATCCTATTATATTTATAATAACCTGTAAAGTCCTCTTGTATATATATACTTCCACTATAGATAGGAATAAGATCTCAGAAATTTACATAAACTTAATTGTTATAGGTTCGATTTCACATTATAAATACAAAGCACAAACGAACTTGATATATGTATATGTATAACAACACACCAAATAAAGCTTCATTGGACATAAAGCATATCAAAGCATACAGTACATATTATAATGACAGAAATACGTAACCAATACCGTGCATAAACAAAAGCATATTAATAAAAAGATAAATGAAGATCCAATCCAACAGTAGCTAGTCAGCTAGCGTTGCTGCGTCTGCATGTGCGAACATACATGCATGACTTACGGTTTACTGGGTGGTGGAGAGAAAAATGGGAAAGAGGGAATTATAGTAGGGAAATTGTTTGGGAGTACTGAGGGATTGATTGGAAATGGAGGCAGTGTAACCCTAGGGATAGTGGGAAGTGGAGGCAGCTGTGTCTGTGTGGAGCCGCCGCCGGTGGGATTAGGCAAGTTTGGCATGTTTGGCAAGTTTGGCAAGTTTGGCATGTTCGGCAATGTGGGTTGTGGCAGTGTTGGCAGAGGAGGGAAAGGTGGCAGTGTCGTCTGGAGAAGATTGCGAGCCGCTACGGAGACATGGATGCTTGAAGAACACAGGATAATGAACAAGATGGCAGCAAAGAAGCAGTGCTTGTAATTGGCCATTGATTCAAACTGATCGATCCAAAAGGTTTGGAAGTAATTCGAATGAGTAACTAAGTATATATGACCAGTTGAGTTAATGTTGATGATGAGTTTGTGCATGTATATATAGCCAAGGAAATATATATTATATTTATTTTTTTCTATGGTTGTGTTGTTGTTGGTTTGCTCTAATATGGTTGGGAAAAACTTGACATGTTGACCCATGCATATTTGAGTTGTTAATTAGTTCACCTTCTTGTCCACTACTCGTCACTGAGATAGAGTCGGTCTCTTAAGTTGTTGGCTTCGGTTGCGGTTGGCTAGATATAGCCAATTATGACTCACTACGTGCTCGTCTAGTTTAAAGATATACATTGCATGCAACGTAAGATTATTTCTTCCGCGGTAAAAAGTAAAGTTATTAGGTATTTAGGTTATCTAATTTAACTCACTACGGCATCTATTTGACAATCATGGAATCAAATCTTGACTTATATATTGCATTCTTTTATAAATTCATATTGAATTCAAAATTTTGTTCACTATTTGTTGCTTAATACTACGATTTAATGATATTACTTTTTATTTGTAAATGAAAGTCTTACTTCGATCTTATAGATGACAAACCAATGCTTATTCACCTACAATTAATATTTACAACTTACACAATTTGCATCCACTTAAATTTAGTTGTAACAACAAAATCTACTTGCATCCACTTCCACACAACAATTCCATTTATCATTGCCTTCTTACAATTACTTCGATTTCGTACAATTACTTGGATTCAAAGGGCAGTGTTATTCACATACTTTTTTTTATTCTCACATGCCTCTTAATTTTCAACCGTGAGATTAAATGAATTGAAGAATATCAATAACAAAAAATTAATAAGAGTGTGTAGAAAGTAAAAATGTATAAATAGCAGCTTCCTTCCCAAAATTCAAATGCAGTTGGACACATGACAAATCACAGCTAGATTGACCTTCATTCACAAATATATCACCCAACCAACCATAATTTTCATGCCCAATTTTGCACACTAACATGCCTCCGCAAAATTTCTGTACCACTCATGCTTGTTTCTCTGTATCATTCAATTCTCATCCTTCTACGCATCATTCCATTACATTTCAGTCAACCCTAACAAATACAAATTGTCTATCTTACTGCGGAATATAGTCCAGAAAATCATACCCAACAAATATAAGAACGGCCGTCGGCAGCACCTACGCCTCTCCACTATTTTTTAGTGTGGATTTATAATGGTTTGGTATGTCATAATACAATTGGTTGGAAATTTTTGTTTTCAAGTTTCCAATCGACTGTATTATTACACTTGGTGTACCAGATTGTGTTCTTAGTACACTAAAAAATCTCTCCACGAGTTTCGTGAAAGAGCATACACGATGACGAAAATGCCCTTATGACCAACTGTAGTAAAAAATGTGAACCAAACACAATGAAGCACATGTAATGTCCCAACGTTAAGAGGGTGATGGGAAGTTTTTAAAGCCAATGGTTTCAGGTTTCCCAAATTTGCCAACACAAATGAATAAGCTTGCATATGTACGGGAAAGGTATTTTGGCCTTAATTATTATTGTTTTGTGTCAAACGATAGATTTGTTAAATTAGATATTAGATTAAGGAGCCGACGGGGTTTGAACCAACGAAGTGGCGCAAAGGTATTTCGCTTTGATTATTTAATTCCACCAATTTAATGAACAGAGATTACATGAATTGTTAAGGCGGTGGAGAGCTACTTGTCTTCCAAGTTTTGCAACGGTCATAACTGGAACTCTATCCTCAAATATTAAACCAACTCTAATGACTCCCTACTCATAATCTCATTATTCTCATATCATATGAAAGCCTTAGACTTTAGAGCTCCCACAAGTTTTTCTCTTTCTCTTTCCGTCCTCAATCTGCAAACCAAAACCTTGATTCAACTTGAATCTCTCTCTCTCTCTCTCTCTCTCTCTCTCT
>JADOBS010300700.1:0-11049 GCA_015708375.1 Cydonia oblonga
ATATATATATATATATATATATATTAAGCAACAATATATGACTATCGAGATAGTAATTGTATTAAATACATATAAGTATTGTAGTTGAATACTAAATATTGTATACCATAGAAATTAGTAAACAATACACAAATATGATCGCAATTATGTGCCAACGTAGAAGAAATTAAAAAATAAAATCTTAAATTACAGATTTCCTCACCCCAAAAATAAAAAGGAACAAATCACAAACCGGATATTAATCCACAATTAGATCTATGTCCTTCACATATCCTATATCTAGATTATTAATTATATTTCATGGGTTTTTCTTCTATTTCCCATAATATATTTTCTCTACATTTTTGTTTTGTTTTTATCGCTAGCTACAAATGAATGCATCACTTTCACCCTCTTTTACAGTAATTTCATACGTTCGATCTTCAAATGCTGCTGAGCTGCTGTTGTAAGAACCACATGTCCTCAACATTCCACCAATTGTCCGATATGTCCCCGCTTTCCACAGTGCCCCACTGATAATTGTTGTTTTGCTCGTCCATGGTATGGAAATGTTCTAATCCCAACCCTTGATTACCGAAGTGCTCCGAGTAGTTGTCGTAATAACCAACTTGATGATTGTCTTGGACGAAGTAACTATTATCCGGGGTAGGGTTATTGTTAACCGAGATAGCAGCAGCAGCAGCAGTAGGGGTGTAATAATCAGTGAGGTCGGAAACAGGCGACACCTGAGCCCCAAACGAGTCCGATGAGGCCGCCGTACTAGAATTCTCCGGGGTATTGTAACTCGGTGTGAGTTGCGAATGTGAGGAAACCCCGAAGTGATGGTGATGACTTGGCTGTGATAACATTTGTGCTGAAGACTGGAAGTTGTTATTGAAGTGGTGAGAGGTAGCCCGCGCGGCGATAGAGGAATTTGTGGCGGTGGCGTTGGTGGCGGTGGAGGCAGCCGCAGCGGCTTGAATTCTTTCAACCAATCTAGGCATCCAGAGGTACCTCATGGTGTCCTTGAACTGCTTGCTGTTGACATCACATTTGAGTTGCTTGGCGTGTTTTTGGACACGGGTCCTCCAATAGTTTTTGATCTCATTGTCAGTCCTTCCTGGCAAGTGCTGTGCAATTTTTGACCATCTGTAGTGATTGACACAAAAGGAAAAATAAAATGACCTTTTTGTTTTAGTATTTACTCATTAGGATTAATTTGAGAAAGCAAATTAAGATAAATGATATAAATCCATAAATGTAGATAGATTTTTTTTTTTAGGTAAAAATGTAGATAGATTATTAGAATTATTTATCATTTGTTTTGATGATGATTATGTATAATTACCTGTTACCCCAGCGAGAATGAAGCTCAAGAATCAGAAGCTGTTCTTCAAGGGTGATGTTGCCACGACGGACATCGGGGCGGAGATAGTTGAGCCACCGTAATCTGCAGCTCTTTCCGGTTCTTTTCAGACCTGGGTTTGGTTGCAAAATTGAATAGTTTTGTCTGATATTATGTATCTAAATAATATAAGTAAAGTTCTTTTAAGAACGTATATAAATTAACTACTTAAATAATTAATAATTATGATCCTTCATTTTGCTCATATTTCCTGGCAATTGGGTTCTCTGAAATATAGAAGCTTTTGTAGCATATGGGGATAAGGCTAGCTAATGAATTATCAAAATCGTCATGGAAGATATAGCTCACAACATCATCAACATATCTAGCATATCCCAAATCTTTTTAAAATACGCACTAATTTTTTTCTTTTTCAAGAAAAAGTGAAGCTTTTCACACTAATGCCAAATCCTTTTCATAGGACCCAATATGGAAGAGAAATGATTTTTTTTTGTCAAACAATTGAAATCACAGAAGCATATAGATTTCCAGCCACAAGTAATTATACGAAGACAGAGAAACATTTGGTTCGGTGCAAATTATGGAGTTTGTTTCACTCTTTCCCGGGTAATTTTCAGTTTAAGGAAAACCCTATCTCAATGAACTAAACAAAAAGGTGGGCAAAAACCAACTATTAAGCAAATTTTTTTTTTTACGATAATTTACACTAATTTTATATGATCATAATTTTAAAGTGATATTATTCACACATCTGTTTTTACCTTTCATATACACTATGTTAATTTCGGTCATTTGATCTTCTTTAATTTGTTGGATTCAACGGCCTAAAATTGAGAAGTGTGTGAAAGGTAAAAAATGATGTTCGACAGCACTAGCCTAAATTTATGATTAATTACCTGCGCAGCGAGCGAGGGAGTTCCAGCGGCCTTCGCCGTGGTTAGCAATGTAATTCATGAGAGCTAGGTCTTCCTCACCCGTCCAAGGACCTCTTCGCAGGTCCATCATCTGATCATCAGATTCCTCATGATCATGAGAGCCAGTTTCATTGAGGGTTTCTGCCGAGAGTTGTGATGATGAGCTTTTGCAACCTCTGCTTCCTTTCGCCATGTCCATCTCCAAATATCAATTCCTCCAAATGGACACACACAAAAAGGGGTTTGCTTATTGCTTGCTTTGATCTTGGGGGGAGAGAGAGAGAGAGAGAGAGAGAGAGAATGAAGAGAGAGAGAAGGAAGAGAGAGTTGGATGGATGTACGGGAAAGAGATAGAGGGTTGGCTTTTATAGATGCAAAGATGGGTTTAAAAAGGGAGAAAAAGTTAAGCATGTGAGAGATGAGATAGGATAGATGGAGGGATAGGACAGACTTACAAAGCCGCAATGGGGACTTGGTGGAGTTGGGAAGTCTAATTACTTTTTAATCAAATAATTAAGCGCACACACTTAAGCTTGTTTAACTTACGTAAATTTATATAGTTAGAAAAAGAGGGTTTCAAGTTTGACCCTTTGACTTTATTACCTCTCCTCTTTGTTGTGCCTTTGTAAATGAATGCGTGCGTGCATTTTGAGTTTAGAAATGGCTTTTTAAACAAAATGATACTTGAAATTGACATAATTTTTTATTTTGATGCTTGAAAATGAAAATTCTTTATTTTGGTTTTTGATAATGAAAATCGTTTGAAGTGGTCGTTTGTCTACTGTAACTCATTTTGGTCACTCTGTAAAAAACTGTCAATATTCTTGTTAAGTGGAATGGCTGTTTAGACAAAAATACCCTTAAAAAGGTGGTCACGTCGTTATTCATGTTACAATCTAACGAGGATATTGCCATATTTTTCACAGAATGATAAAAATGATTTACGCTAGACAAACTCAATGACTACTTCTATCAATTTTCATTATAAAAAACTAAGTGAGAAATTATGTTAGTCTTAAAAAAATCATTTTGGCTAAAATTCTTTAAAAAATAGTTTTTATATCATCTCGAAGCATGTTTGCATTTTTTTTTGTAAATTTTTATTTTATTATATGGACTTGCCAAGTTCTACATTGTGAGGATGATAAAGACAAAATAAGGTTTTCTAATAGATTACTCTGCTTTTTTCTTCTTCTATTCATATGCTTATTCTTTTGGTACAGCATGATTCTCTGATTACTTTGTTAAATGAATCTTCTGCTTGCTAATTGATGCCAAAAGCTCCACAAATTCGAAATTTTCTCCATACAATATCAAAGAAAGAATATTAATCTAGAATCACACTTCTATCATCACAAAACCATTCCTTGTGCGTAATGATTTTTTTGAAATATCAATAACAGCTCTTTAAACTTTATTTAATCTTCTTTTCGCTTCATGGGTTGGAGATTCTAGGTTTTTTTTGTTGTGTTTCTTAATTGGAATTTCCTTGAGTACCAGAACAAATTTGTCCATCTCTTGGTGGATGCCTAATAAAGGGGTTTGCATTAATCAATCTACAAGTTTAAGTTGACGATTGGAGAGAAGGGTGATTGAGAAATCCTTTTTTGTGGTCCTATTTATTAAGATCACCCACCGATATTGTACTGGCTCAGCTACTTATATACCTAGCTTGTAATTTCCCAAATCGCTCAAGGAAGTGGATCATGTAAACCTTATATGTATATTCTTATCTTTACCTAGCACGAGGTCTTTTGTGAGCTCACTGGCTTCGGATTCTGTAGGAACTCCGAAGTTAAGTGAGAAGGGGGCCAGAGCATTCCCAGGATGGGTGACCCACTGGGAAATTGCTCGTGAGTTCCCAGAAACAAAACCGTGAGGGCGTGGCCGGAGCCTAAAACAGACAATATCGTGCTACGGTGGAGTCGAGCCCGTGATGTGGTGGGGGCCCAGGCCGGGATGTGACATAGCTAGCCTTATTGCCAAATGGAAAAAAAATAAAAAATAAAAAAAACGTATCTGATCAAAAATATAGCTTGCTATGTGAAGGGACTCCATAAATATATACACTAGCAACTCAACCAATAGGAGACTAATTCTCATCTTATTGATTACTTTTATTTAGATTACTAGATAATATTCATTGAAAATCTTACTCAAAATAGTTAAGGCATATGAAAAAATAACATTTTTTTTTTCGTTTTAGCATCAATCAATTTATAAAATAAGTGAAAAATCGAGAACGATTATATGATCACTTAAAATTTAGGGCTAATTACATTTCACATTCGATATGTTTGGAGTGATTTTTAAATGAGCCATGACATTTTAATTTTTTCACTTTGCACCATGATGTTTGAAATTTAATCAATTTAATGATCCTTTCGTTAAACTAATAATGCAACAAGCGTATCACTCATTTGTGAGTTGATACGCGGATCACGTTTACATTAATGAACCAAAATTAGTTATTATGGAGCTTCGTCTTTTCCTTAATCAATACTTCATATTCCAAAACGACAATCAATCACACAGTTTAATTCCACTGGTCTAAGTGTGGCTTTTCACGACATTGAAACAGGTTCCACAAATGCCACATCATCCATTTAATAGAGGATCAGGCGGTCATACTTTCTTTTGATGAGATATACTAATTAATCTCCGTTTGCTCGTTTTTCATTCATTATCAGTTGCAACAAAAGAACGCGTTTTTATTTTCTTTTATCCGAGCACCTTTTTCTCTTTTTCCATTTTCCCCTTTTTTGGCAAATAATCCAAGCACCTCTCATAGCCTCGGGCTACTAATTAATAGTCACAAACCCCAAGCTACGTTCTGAATCTCTGATGAGTGATGAGAAGGTACAGCATTTGACTGTTCACCACCCGATTTCCCAGTGAATATGAAAAATAATCACAATTAATTGTTAGAGCTCTAATCTTCTTATATTATTTTAGGGTGATGAAAGAGAAACCATCTAATTGAAGCTTGGCTTGGTATTGTTGTGCTTTGAAAAAAAAATGTTTATGTTGTGCTGTGAGAATAAGTAGATGTGAAATAAAGCAGCAGAGTGTTTGGTAAACTTTTTTTATAAAAGTGCTTTTGAAAAAAAAAAAACAGTATTATAATGTTTGATAAACTTTTATGTAAAACAGATGTGAAAAAAATTGGTTTTTCAAAGCTGAGTTTTGCAGCTTTGTGTTTTTGGTTTTTTTTACACCCAAAATTGTGATAGCCACTTTTTTTTCAAAATCACCTCAGTACCAAACAAGAGCTGAATCATATTTTGTAGACAACATAACGAGGGCGGGTTGATGATCAGATTTTTTTTTTGTTTGTCAAACAATAGATTTTGTTAGATTAGATGTCACATTAGTCACCGACAGGGTTCGAATCCACACCGTCATACTAGGCTTAACTCATTTCCACCACTGTTAATTTCTTCTATAAATCATTAAAAAAATACAATAATCAATTGGCATGTTACGTGGCCTACAAAATATAATTAAACACAAACTCCTTGATATTTTTTTTTTCTTGAGCTATCAGTCCCCACACCCTACTGTCTCCGGCTAATAGGTCGGCTTTTGTTCACCGCAACTTGGTATTGGTCCAATAATCTTGTATTACCGGCACATTTTATTTTTAAGTTGGATTTATGTAGTAATTATACATTTAATGGTTTATAACACTTAAATCTTTTTGTAAAGGAAGTTTACAAATGTTTCTTATACAAGTGAGAAGGATAGATTTGGACTCAGGTATATAAAGGATAAGGGTAAATGCTCTTAATCAACTGGTCTAAAAGTTCATTGAGACAGAAGTTTAATCTTAAACACGATTCGAGCTTCGCAAATTAAGCCTAGACGTGGGATTGTAGGTGCTCTCGATCACCAAAGTTACATGCCATTGCAGTTAACTATGAACTTTACAACCGTCAAATGTACATATAGTTTTGCCATTTTCAGCAGGCTGATAATAGTTAGGAGTTCATGCATCCAAGTAAATGCTTTGATTACCTAGCAGAAAGGCTTAAACTTTAATTAATTCCCTGTATTTAATTTTCATCCCACTTATATTAAAGCAAAGTAGACGGTCATAAAATATGATAGCAAATTGGTGATTAAAGTTGCTCAAAAGTTGACAATGTGCGAGTGATAATTAATTAAAGAAACGGAAGTAGATGTAGTCCTCCACTGCAGTTAATTAGTGCAATTTTAATTAACCGGAAGAAGTTTTAGCCTACTAAACTAGATTATGCATAGTCAATCTTGCAACTAAACTATTGGTGTATTTAATCAATTAACTGTTGATGTACTGATATTTGTTCCACTTTGTTGAAGAAATCCAAGTTCCAGCTCCCCTTATTAGATAAAAGTTACTGCATATATGTTTAGCCTGTTGAAAAGTTAACTAGTTAGCAATTTGGTTTATTATTATGTAAGTGCATTTTGGTATTTTAAGTAGTAATAAGCTATATTTTATGTATACTTTTCTATTAGTTATTAGGGCTTTTATAGCCTTTCCTATTTGTTCAGACTTAAGTTTTTATAAATACACTTCTTAAAATTAAAACTCAAGTTTGGCGAGATGTAGTCTTTTCGTGTTACGTAGCTTTTTTGACAATTTTGTTGTATTCTTTCTCTTGTGTATATGAAACAAGATTCAGAGTTTTGCAATAAGTTTTTTCTTCTTTTCTAGTCTTTTAGTTTTTTTAACATAACACTCCTTTGATTCATAGAAAATTATGGCGAATGGAAACAGAAAAAAACGGTTTGCCTTCCAATATACATTTGCATTACATATGAACATATAGTATTACAAATTTACATTATTGTTTTTACCAAATATAAGAATGATTTCAAGTACATAATTCGTAAGCCTATAATCCACAAATCAGACGAATTACTACATTATTTCGGACACTAATACTCTCATTTTACATAGTAGCTTACAGAAGTATTGTGATCATAACACTGTCGCACGGTATTACACATGGTAAAATCCGTGATGGGAATATGATTAACCTCTAATCTCATTGTGTTGATTATAGGGCAAAAATTTATGCCAATCTTTAAGAAGAAAGAAGAAAAGCAACCGGGCCCGGGAAGGGAAATTTAATCATAGCATTAGGTGCCTGCATGCACATTGCACGCATACACTTTGATTGATAAATTATAAAATTAGGACAAATACCAAATCTCTGTTTTTGTATGAACTGATATATACAAAAATAGGAGGACAAATTAATAATTCATGGCATGATCAACACGTGAGATCGATGTTTATGCAATATATGCATGCACCTTGGTAATGTAGGGTTTTGATTATTCCTCAGTATCCAATTCCCGCTTTGTCTCTTTCTCATGTCAGGGAACATCTTTTGTGTTCCCCAAACTTTATGTCAATTTGGTCGGAGATTACATCTGCGTTTTCAAGTTTTTTATTAGGCCGGTTGTCACATTTGCATATGTTTTTCCTTATTTTATATCTAAATTTATTTTATAAATATTTTTTATAACACTCTAATGAGTATCAATGCCATGGCCATGGCCCTGCATCACTAAAGCAAAAATTCTAGGAAGTTTTAACGAAAAGTCCGCGGTACTGTTCACTTTAATAAAAAATCAAAATTTTATATTAAAAAGTCAAACCTGCTACTATTCACTTTACCCTTTATTTTGTCCTTATCGTTAAAATTCAAAGTTTTCAAGCTCTTTTCATTAGTTTTTCTAAAATTCTATGGGGAACCGGCCAAAATATAAAAAAAAAAACACAGAAAATTACAAGCTAAAATTAAAAGAAAAGGAATTTTGGAGTCACCTGAAATATCATATAATAGTAGAGGGGTCAAATCAACACACTGAGTTGTTAATGGTACCATTAAAATCTATTTAATTTGATTGCACTTAATCATCATTCTCACTACCAATCTTACCTCTATATTATAGTGATATCAATTTATACAGGTCTTAACAGGCACTCATTAACAACCTAATGGGTTAAGTTGCCATTTATACACATAAGAGCATCTCCAACAACTAGCTAATCAAATGACTCAATGTTAACTTGACTAGCCACCATTTCCAACAAAACTAGCTATTTTTGCTTAAGTTAAAATATTTAATATTATTTGTTTCTAAATTTATCAATCCAACTTTTTTTTCTTCTCTTGAAGCCCACAAACAATGCATTTTATAGTTTTTAATGTTTAGCAAATATTTAACTTTTGCTTTCCTTCTAACTAAATTTAGCTACTTACTATTCACAAAGTTAAGGTAGCTAGCTTATTAAAGCTTGGTGTTTCTGTTGAAGATACTCTAACCTCGTCCCATCCTTGAGCTTTAGAATTGGTGGGACTTGGGGGTTCAGGGTTATGATTCAAAGGAGCCAATCTGGGTAGTGTGAACTGCAACCAAAGGTGATGTTTATTAATACTATTATTATTTGAAGTTTACGCAGAATTATGCTGCATAAACCAAAAGAAGAGGAAAAGTTAGTGGAGGCCTACAGAATGAGTTGGATATGACAATGTTGCTTTTAAAAATAATGATATGGTTGAAGTGCCTAAAAGCTAGTTTAATTAGTCATAGAGCCTATAGAAATACTGGGGGCATACATTTATATAATTATATTCACTTCTAAAATTGAAGCATACTTCGATCAAGTAGCTTTATTTATATATAGTGAGAAAGGAATTCTACAAAACCAATCATGGCTTCTATTATAATGCCCTCTCCAATACAAGAAAATAAAGAGAGAAGAAAAAGGGAATAAAAAACCGTTTTGTTTATTGTTCTGGTTCAAAAACCCGGGCCTTACAACCCAAGTGTTCAATTTATTTAGGAACTTATCATTATCTACTTAGTTCAACTTGTGTTCTATGAGGGCTCATTTGGTAGGTTGGATAGAATTTTGCTTTAGGAATAGAATGAAATTGGCAGCGACATTTAAGACAAGACTTGTAACCCACCTATAAGGATATGTTAGATCTAACCCATTTTATTGTGGATTGATAACCTATCATGTTCATCTTACATTTTGACACAATAAACAACGGATTAGACTAAAGTTTATTTTAATTGATCACATCACAACCTAACCCACCAAACATGCCCCAAAGGTACTCAATAAACATTTAGGGCCCATTTGGTGGGCTGGATGAGATTGGGTCTTAAGAATATGACTGGATTGACATAACTTTTAAGATAAGATTTGTAACTCATGTATAATGATAGATTAACTAGATAACCAACTATACCATAGATTCATAATACATCATGTCCAATCATGTACATCTCACATTTTGACAAAACAAATAACTGACTGGATTAAGTCCATTTTAATTGATCACGACCTATCCTATCCAGCTCACCAAACATAACCTTAAGAAAATGAATTGTCTAAACACAGAGAGAAGCTTTCCTATCTCGATGTCACTGTTGCGTCTCTTTCTCTAAACCTGAGGAGCAATGAGAGGGTAATATTTCTCGTACACTGTATACAATTACAAGAGCCGAGCCAGGTAATGGCTTTCATGGAATATAGCCTTGTGCATTTGTTGGAGAAATCAGAAATTACTACCAATATTTACCCTAATTACCCCTTTACCAAGCAAAAAGGCACATTATATGGAGAAATTTTTCGGGATTCCCTGCACTTATACTAGGTGGTATTTCCAATCAATAAGAATTTGACACATAAAGTCTTTAAAAACTTATTTAATCAAAATAGAGAAAATTATATCTAAGTGTCAAATTTTTATTGGTGAAAACACCACGTGACGTAAGTGTTATAAGCGCTGAAATTCATCCATTATAAGGAGGAAAAACAGATGACATCTGTGAACACCTTTTCCTACACTTAAATACTCAATGGTGAAAAAACATTCTCTTTGCCATTTTGCAGGGTGAAAAACAAGCAATTACTGGCAGATCACCTTAATAATTCAGTTAATACTTCTGTTCATGATTTATAAATTATTTGAGTACCAGCATGATCGGAATATATTATATAAAGGTCCAACTGTACTGTATATATATACACACACAGAGTTTGAAAACTTCAGAGGCCCTTCCTTTAAAGCTGGGGGCCTTGGAGGTCTACACGAACTCCAAGAATCAGCTCCTACCCCCGTAAAGGAAACCAGGGGGAGAAAAGCACAAGAAAAGAAAACTCTAACACTGTAACCCTTTGACACGTGCCCCACCACCTCCAAAATATTTTTTCTGAGACTTGAGAACCTTCCGCTTTCAGCCTATTACAGCATCTCTAGTCCAGAACCCACCACTAATTGCATGTCTATTCATAATTTTGGCACCAAATTCCAGTTTAAATGGCTTTTTTTTTTCCTTAATTACGTGCTACCTAACACTTCTGGGATTTATTTACAAAACATCGACGTAATTAGAAATGAAATTTTTTTTTCTTTCACTGGATTTTCTACTGATACTGTTCAAGTTTAATTTCTCTTTCATTTACTTCACACCATTATTGAATCCATCTGTCGTTAAATGCATGCAAAATGTTTTTTTTTTTCCCTCCCCACTTCCAAACTTCCAGTAGCTTCGAAATAGTATAGAAACATGATTGCGACCTATCAAGTCGAATGCTTATTAGCCCTTTATCAACTTCTGTTCTTTTTAACAGAACGGCTGTTTCGATCGATTTTTGTTGCATAACCATCTATGACACTTTGTCTCTTTAATAGAGAACACCGTATATAGCTAGGACACTGAAGCAGTAATTTTTCTAAGTAGGAAGCTGGAAAATGGTTGATTTAGCCATTTTTA
>JADOBS010300701.1:0-11052 GCA_015708375.1 Cydonia oblonga
ATGAATAGCACTACCCTTACAGAAAACCTCCCTGAGCTACAACCCACCTTAGCCTTGTGAGTGGCTACGCCACTAAATCAATGGTTAATTGGTACTGTATACACATGCGTGTAACATGTACACGTCGTTATGTGTTACACATATACTATGGGGAGAGAGGCATCCCTATATTCTATTTATAAACCCATTTAATAAATTGAGGAAAACAACAAAGGTGCATCTTTGCTAGCTAGGTTTTCGTTCATCCTCCAAAAAGTTGGTGCTATTTGCCCAAATTGTTTAAAAAATTAAGGGCTTGTTTGGTATTGTATTAAAAAAATTTACAATTTTTTAAAATATTTTTTAAGAACATTTTTTAATAACAATTTTTTTTTTAAAGATTTAAAAACTTGTTTAGTGTGAGATTCAAAATAATTTTTAAATTTTAATAATTGAAAAAAAAAGGAAAAAAAAAACCCTACAACAACTCGTCGTGGATTCAGGAATTATTACTAAATTTAATTGGACGGACAGAGAGATCCAAAGAGGGTCGAATGAGAGGGAGGTGAGACAAAAGGAGGAGAGATAGCAATGAGTGGGAGAGAAAAAAAGGAGAGAGGGATTTGGAAGAGAGGAGAGAGCAAGAAATGAGAGTGAGAATCATATCATGAAGGGAGAGAGAAAGATAGAGATAGAGACTTAGCAAAGAAAGATCGGAAGTGAGAGGAAAGGAGAAAAAAAGTAGTGCATTTGGAATATAAAAACTCTAAACATTTGGTACTTTTTTTAGTACAACGATATATTTTTACACTAAGGAGAAGAAGAGTTCAGCTAAGCCACACAATGAGCAACCTAATTTGGTATTGAATTCGCCATCCACGAGATTCGAACCTAAGACCTCTCACTTACAAGTGAATAAGAATACAATCAGATCATCGTACTGAGTGACTAAACATTTGGTACTTGAATAAGCACGGTAACAGATGTAATAGTGCCACAATAAACCATAGTATGTCTCAAGAGACTAGATTGATTAGATCATATGACTTAAGATTCTTTATTAACATGTACATTTTACAAAAATATATACCGTTTC
The DNA here is from genome assembly GCA_015708375.1 of Cydonia oblonga. NCBI lineage: Eukaryota > Viridiplantae > Streptophyta > Magnoliopsida > Rosales > Rosaceae > Cydonia > Cydonia oblonga. The sequence goes on from JADOBS010300701.1 coordinate 1,076, forward strand.
ATCATATATGTTACATATGTACATGGCATCATTGTTCATATAGTATTCATGGTCCTAATATGCGTAATGTCCCATACAATTTCCTCATGCAAGGTTATAGAAGACGGATTTTATATGTTCTATTTAAATGGTTGATCAATGACTATTAATTGGATTGATGCTCGTGAAAATTGATCATAGCATGTTTTGAGATGGCTTGTTGTATATTTGCAATCAAGGAATGACTCCTAAGAGCAGTTCCATCGGAGCAAAAATAGGCCAGCACCCAGTGGAAAAAACAGGCTGGGACTCAGCCAATCCACTCCAGTCCATGTGTTTGCCTGGCACCCACCCCAAGCTGGTCTCCAAACCAGCCCATTTTTGACAGACCTTGGGACCGGGGCATTTATGTTGTTGAGCTGGCGCTTGAGGTCGGCGGAGGCGTCGTCGCCGTCGAAGACAACGACACCACTTTCGTCCTCATCGAAATCAACATCATCATCATCATCGTTTGTCATCGTCGTCGTCAATCTCATAGTTATCTGAATTGAATTCCTCATCATTGTCGCCTTGGCTCTCGTCGTTGTAGTTTCTGCCTTCGTTCGAGAGAACGCAGCACTCGCACACTGAAAAAGTGTGGCCGAGCTTTTCACCGGAGGCCTTCCACGGCGTGGGAGACTGGCAGCCGTGGCAGAGGAGGCTCCGGGAGTGGCAAGACACTAGGAAATTGGTGCCGTGAACCTTGGTGTCGCAGTTCCAACACAAAATTGCCTGGTTCGATTCGCAGAAGATTCTCGCGGGAAGCTGGCAGAGCTCGCAATTCTTCATCTTTCTCTTGATTGCAAACATAATAATATTTTAATAAAAATAATTAAACTCAGAAATTAAAAATAAAATAATTAATTTTTTATTATTTCATAATAAATAATAATAAAATTTTAATAAAATTGATTAGGCTATTTTTTGTTAAGGATGGAGATGCTTTGGTCTATTACTGTTCATTGGGGTCTATTACTTTACTTGAGTGAATAAATGAGTTGAATGTTAGCGTAAAATCTTTAGGAGTGGAATTGCTCTAATGGAATTCATACGTGCCAAGTGTAGCTTTAGCAACATTAAGGTACTCTTGATGATAAAAGATTGTTGAAATTCTCTTCCACAACCACTGAATATTATAGAGGGAAAAGTCATGCGTTAGGTAATACATGTCGAGTCTTATTCATTAGTTCCTTTCTAGTAGAGTGGGAAGTTGACCCATAATTATTGCAATTAAGTTATACAATATTACAATGGGAACACCAGATATGCTGTTCCTTAGTATTTGCCATTTGATTTAACATATATCGATCACAACCCATCTGCAATATTATTTCCAAATACTTCATGTTTTTTTCTTTTGGGATGGTATACACTTGAAGCATATATATTAGCAGTTTGACATGGCAAGGTAAACAAGCTTTCTTGTACATGGTGACCATACAAGTGTTATTTTTTTTAAGAGTTTCATTACAAGGAACAACAAATACTGAAAGTATGTACATTATTTCAGTGACCAATAACATAAGTCGAACTAAATGTAAGGAGGCGCACACTGCTAACGAATCTAACTCACAACTACAACTTTGTAGAAAATATTTTGTTACAAGAAAAGAAGGAAGATAGTTTTAATTACGTACCTCATGAATTTTTAAAATTTTAAAGTTAAAGTTAAGATATCCCCTGTCAATTATCCCATATCAAATGGAACGTAGTAAAGCACTGGGAATAAACCTCCATGAATAAACATTCCCTGTACTGTACAGGACTAATTAGATTGAGTGAGAGACATAACTAAAAGCCATGAAATTCCACTACCTTCATATATATATATATATATATATATATCAATTATTCCTACCCAAGAAGTCTAATTGCAATCAGTACAATGAGAAAGAAGATGAATCGCCCACTTGGGTGCTTGCTGATCTTGTGTACTTTTTTGGTGATGAAGAAGAAGATGACAGGTCTGACCTTCTCCTAAGCATCTGCCTCATCCCATCTGCCACTCTAACTGCAGGGTTGGATTTGAATTTACCACAAAATGACATGTGTGCCCTCACAGCTTCCTCCATGCCAAATGGCTGATTGCTGCCTTTGCCAACCTCATCCCTCACTGCTTCTGAGCACAACCCACACAGCCATTTCCCATCAAATTTTGCCTTCACTTGTGTGATGTAGTCTTGTGTGCAATCTTCTTTTAGTCCACAGCACTCACACCTAACCATCTCAATCTCCATTTGTTTTTTTTTTTCTTCCTCTTTTGTTTTCTGCTCTGATAAATTGTGAAGGGATTGAAGAGAAAAGTGAGATATTTTTATTTGTTTGATTGGATTGCAATGATGGGGTAGAAAGTGGGGTTTCTTTGCATTTGTTTTCTCTCTTGAGACGTGGTGATTGTGTTGCTCACTTGGTTGCTTCAGAAAACGGTGAAGTGTTTGATGTATGAGAGCTTTTATGGTTGGGATTTTCTCTGTCTATTGGTTATTAGGAATTTAGGAGATGAGAGAGAGAGAGAGAGAGATAGAGCTCTTATAAGGCCAGGGTAGGGAAAACTGCCATAATTTCCTCCATGTTCTAAGGGACATGGGGCAGTGGGAAACGAGACGAGTGGTCGGACGGGTCCTCAAGGCTGGAACTGGAACATATCCCTTTCCACCTAATTCATCTAGTTTGGGATATAGGCCGATGCAATTGAATCTAATGACTAAAATTATTATCATTTTTAAAGGAACTTCCTACTTGTAATCATTGGATTAAATTTTAACGATCCGGATCCCGAATCAGATTGATTAAGTGGAAAGGGATCTTCGATCCCTCAAGGCTGGCCCCATCTATCATATTCAAATACTTATTTCTTATCCCTTTACACCCCCGCCCCCGCGCAAAATAAAATAAAATAAAAATAAAAAATAAACAATGTTCCTCCCAATAAATAAACAATGTTTGTAGGTTTTGGGGTAGTAGTAAGTAACTTACATCTCTCTATTCAGAGTACAAATTTCATATCAGAGAAAAAGTAGAGCTTGGATGTATTTATAAATAATTTTATGGTAAAATCTCAATTTCTTTATAATATTAGAGCATGTTATCTCGTGTGTGATGTTCAACGGTCACACGTGTTGCTCCATATCACTCGATTTCTGTTTACGTGCTAAGTTTAAAAATTCGCTACACATAAGAGAGCTTGTTGACTGTATCAACACCACTTCAAAAAATTAAATTAATCTTTATATTATCAATTAATTTTATGATCCTACTCCTACCTCAACTTTTTTCTCTCTCTCAAATTCTTGGTTTTGTGAAATATGTTGTTTGCCTTTTGGTAGTTTTAGTGACAGTTACTTTCGGTTGAAAAGATGAAAGATTTTTCAGTATGATCGGTACACGGGATGATAAATCACGTGTTACTATACAAATGGTAGAATACGCGTGCTAAAAAGTTAAGAACTCAAAAAATAAAATTTCTTACCACTTCTATTAAAATACGTGGTGTACCATTTATGTTTCTGTCACAGTAAAAAAATTTATGTGGAGTTGGAATAATTGTCTTGTATTGGATGTGGCTACACTTGGCTCTAAACTTTTGGCTGACGAGTGAGGCTTGGGATTCTTAATTTTGGTAGTTTGTTTGGTTATCTTGGTTCCATGAACGTGTTGACTGCTAACCATCTGACTTTCATGTGTGAATTTAGAGCTTACTATATAGCAATGAGGCCAACATCAATCTTTTGTTGACCAAGTGGTAATGGGTGGTTCAACGGCCAATGATTGATGAAGATGTACATTATTAGGGTTTATGATCACGGAGTAGGATTCTCTTCATTTTTATTCTCATTTCCTTCCTTTCTCTTTTCTTATATATTATTTTTTGTCTTCTTCTTGCTATTAAAAAATTAATACAAAATATTGACGTGGCTTAATCGTAACCGTTCAAATAGGAGTAGAGGAAAGAAGAGGGAGACTAAGAGGGGCATGAAAAAGTAATGTCACAACGACTCTCTCTTGCAACAATATAAGACATCATCTCTACGCGACAGCCACGAAGAATTTTACCATCATATTCATCAAGAGTTTTGTAAGCCTCTCACCAAAAGTTTTGAGCAACAAAGTTAGAAATTTCTTCCCATCGTACTAAAGGAGATTCACAAGTTTTAATCCATTTGTTAAAATCAAATGATCCACCTACTTGGAGACTGCTTTCAACGATATCTGGTATTTGAAGATTGCTAGGAAATTTTTTGTTCAACAGGTATAACATGAATTTCGTGAAGCTAACATAGTAGTAGAAAAACTTGCAAATTAAGGTTATTAGCTACATTCAAAATTCATGTATTTGGTTTTGTAATTTTCTACATAATGTGGCTCGTAAAGTGTTATATGATGTAAGGCAGGTAGAGATCCCAAAAGAATTCACTTTGTAGTTTGTTTTTTTGTTTTAGTTTTAAAAAAGAGTGAGATCTATATTAGTGGTCTCACCTAGCCTGTTGTGATTAGGGGTGGACCAATGGGTATAGGAATCGCGGGTAAGGGCGGGTAATTCAGGTTCGGGGCGGGTCCAAAATTTCTAAACACACGGGGCGGGGCAGTTCAGGTAGACGAAATTAGTAAGGCATGGTGGATCTTAAAATAGGAGGGAACGGGCCCCCAGTCAGGCCCCTTTTTTCCTCATCCTAGTCTTCTCGATCTCTTGGTCTCCTCTCGACTCCTCTCATTTCACTGAGAGTCTCAGACCTCGATCTCTCCTCCTAACTCGCTCCCACCGTCCCAGCTCCATATGCCTCCACTATCATCATTAGACCTCGAACTCGATTCTCTCTCGCTACCATCATCATCCGTACGCACCACCCATCTTCTTGATTTTGCTATTTCGTCGAATCTCCAATGCAATGACGAGTTGAGTTTCTTCTACTCTTCGCTTCTCAAGTGTTTTGACCTTGGCTCGCTCGCTGAGCTTCTTGTGCTCTCGGAGGAGCTCCGCCGCTACTATTATTATTGAGCTATGCGCCAATGGAAGTCGTCTTGATGTTCTTCAACTAGTGGGACGAGATCAATGAGTCCTTCAGGTGGCAGGACAATATCTTCTACGCTCTCTACACCGCCTATGCCCTTGTCTCCTCCGTCACTCTGGTCTCTCTCTGTCTAACTTCGTATATTTAGTGCATATGATTCGATTTCATGCTTCTTATCAAAGATTTGAGCAGGAGAATAGGCATATCTGAGTTGGGCAGCGTCGACTCTCATTGTGGGTTGGCGATTTGGAACCGGGTTTGGTGGGTTTGGATCTAATGGTGAGGTGGGCATGAGAGGAGACGGCCTTGAGTGGCGGTGGTTCGAGCGATGCTGATTGAATTGTATCCCAAAAAAAAAAAAATTAAAATAAGACCTGTGGACCTAGCCTGAACCAGTCCATTTCAACCAGGCCGGATTAGGTCTGGTTCCTATATTAAAATATATTGTACCCACCCCAATCCAATCCATTTATTTTAAATCCAGGTCTGGTCCGGTCCCTTCAAAATTGGGCATGGCCCCGCCCATGCCCAACCCTAGTTGTGATATGTGGTATCCCCTGGTAAAAGACTTTCTCCTCGCACCAATGGGTAAACCTCCTACTATATTTTATATAGGTCCCATCATACTTTATGACAAACGTACATATCATACAACAAGTTACTCAAAAAATTCATAGTACTATATGTAATATGATTTAGAACTTACATATAAGGTTCTAATAGATCTTGCAATAGTTAGAGTTTGCATAAAATCTAAATCATACATATAAGGTTCTAATGGTTCTTGGAACCGTTAAAGTTTGCATAAAATTCATATTAATGAGTGAGACATATAGCATTAGAGCCGGACCTCCTCTCTTTCTATCTTGTTCCTAATATTTTTCTGTATTCATTACAAAAATTTACCTTCATCCTTTGGTCATCAGATGTGATCATGGCACGAAACTTGATAACTCTTGATCACTATGCAGCCATTGTTGCAATTATTCAAATACCCTTTTCCTCATTTTTTTCTTCTTCAAGAGAGAAAGTAATGATCATTTTCCAAAGTTTACAAAAGCGGTTGTGTTCCTCCAACAAATCCCACCTAAAGATATTGTTAAGTATAACATTTGTGATGCTTGTTGACATGCTCATTGGCCAATTGCACTGCAAATCTTTGTCGACAATTTATGTTTAATTTTAATTTTTTCTTGGGTTGGTGATGCAATGCCACTGTGTCATGTCATCATTGAGAAGGAAGCAATCTGCGATCAAGATTTGTTCACGTCGTATTCTGGTGGTTTTCAAGGTACGTTATTGTCATGCCCATCACTTGTATGGTAGACTAGATTTTTGTCGCGTCGAGTAATGTGGACTTGATTTGGCTTTAGGGTTCACTAACTCATCCACGTAGTGGATTATAATTGGTCAATTGTGATGACATGATCAATTATAAATTACAAAATGAATTAAGTGATGCTAAGATTGTTTTAACTGGAGATCATACATAAACATGAAAACAAATATGCATTACTGACTCATTGCATACCTCATATGTTTAAACATTAATCTTTATTATGAAAATTTGCGTATCAAAACGAAGATTTTTATAGATTAAAACTGAGCTTTAAACCTTAAGAGTTGGATCAAATGTTTTGCAACTTAAAAATTAGAGATATAAGTCAAGTGAGAATTTAAACCTACGTCCCCAAGAAGATAAAACCACAAAAATAATAATAGATAACCAATTAAAAAGTCAAGTACATTTTGCACTCTTTTGGAAAATTTGGAAATATAGTCATTTTAAAGAGCACTTATTGAAATATAACCTACTTTTTACAATTCTTATAAAACTAACCAAAATTGATGTTCAGAAGACTTAATTACCCATAGACTAAAACTCTCTCTTCCTCCCAACATTGTAATTTTCTTTACACTCAACCTCATTCCCATTGTTGAACCACCAGGCATTGCTCTGTTATCTCTATTCCATTCAATAATTAAAATGAAGATGAGGGGTTTAGAGAGGAGAAACATCAATTTTCCATGACTAACATCAAAGTTAACTAACAAAAAGAAGAATAAGAGCTAAGAACTAGCTAATTAGTTAATTACTGAAGTAATACTAATTAGTGAGAGCAGAACAAAAGTAATTAGGTTTACTGCTAAAAGTGAGGCCATAGCAAGGCAACGATGCATGTTTGGTTGAAGTTGTTCTCCTGCCTGGTAAAGGGGGATAATCCTGGCCAGTCCATGACTTGACGCCCAAGAATCCATGACTTGACGAAGAAGAATCTGAGCAGCCCGACGACGACATTTAAGGAGGGGATAATGCCAACCCTCTAACGGTGATCTGATCCTTCCATTCGAAGACTCGGTGATTGTTGTCGAACTCGACGACCTTCATTTTGTCGTCGGAATCTTGAAGCAACGACTCTGATATCTCCATGGATGTTGCTGATGATTCAGTCCCATGACTGTGAGAGATAATTAGACGCTACTGAAGAGAAAGTTTTAGCTCTAGGGCAATTTAGTGTTTTGAACATCCATTTTGGTTAAATTTACAAGAGTTTAAAAAATGTAGGTCATATTTCAAAACGTGGTCTCTAAAATGGTCATATTTCTAAATTTCTCCACTCTTTTTGGTATATTGAGTTAATGAAATTTTCATTTTCTCGAAAAATATCGACAAAAGCAACCATAAAGTTAAGAAATCATTACTCAACATATAATTACTCATTTGGTTGTCAAACTATGGAGGCAAACACTCTTTTTCTCGTCTAGCTCTTGGTAGGTACATAATTTGCTATATGAGCATCATATAAACGTCACGTGGAACCACAAAAATCATATAATTTGAGACTTTCTTTAATGTCAAATTCTTCAAGAGTATAAAAATGAAGGGATTAAAAATGTAATCTGTAGCTTTAAGATCGCTTTTGGTTAATTTTATAAACAATAGCGGCCAAATGATACTGGTCTCAAATTATACGAGGTGAAAAATGTGAGTGACCTTAGAGGGAATACTCAGCCAACCTAGGTGCTAGTTTCGTTTTCCCTCACAAGAATATGAGAGATTCTCTTACACTACTACAAAATGGACTTATTGTGGCACTGGGTGATGTCGCTTTAATATAATATAGTGGCGGACAAGACATTTGCGACACCTACTGAACATGATGTCGGATTTAATGTCACTTGTAAGTGCCATAAACTGTCTATGTCACTTTTAACTGACGTAAACATTTAATGTCGCTTATAACCGACATACATTTTAATAATTTTTAAATAATGGTGTCGCTTCAAAAAAAATAGTGTCGCTTTTAAGCGACATAAAGTATTAGTGTCCTTCTAACCGACACTAATTATTGTTTTAAAAAAAAAACAATTACTCTATGACCGCACGATCTCATCCAACGGACATAATGAAGGCGTCCGGCTGCCACCCCAGTAGCATTTGGATCGCCAACGTGGCAAACCCCACTAGATTGTTTTAAAATTTAGGTGTGGGACCCACCACTGTGGTGTTTGTAAACCGGCCCATTGTTTTTCTTCCCACTCACATGATGTCTCTCTAGATCACTCTCTCTCTCTAACTCTCTTCTCAACAATGCTCTACAGCTTTTTCTCTAGTAACCGAGAGCATCATCATCACTACTCTCGAACCCAGCCAAAATTAGAACCTCAAACCACGAATTTAGCGCCACTGTGACCTGGGATTCTACTCGAGAGCTTGCATGCGTGATCCATGGTTTGGAACATATCAAAATCAAGCTTATGTGCTCTGTGAGTTCTCCAGTGTGTTTCTCGAGAAATCCGACGAACTTACTGTTAATCGAGCTGGCGCTTAACTCCTGCTAATTTGAATTAGAGTTTCCTCTCTCTACATGTTGGATTTGAGTTAGAATTCGAGGTATAAACCTCTGTAACTTTTATGTGCTTTTTTGAGGTCTTCGATGTGTGTGTCTCTGGCAACCCCGATGAAATCCGAGAGGAACCCCAGTCACCAATCTCCAACCCTAGGTAAGGTGTTAAATGTTAACCCCTGCAACCCTTTTGTGCAACCTCTTCAGTTCCGGTGATGGAATCCAGCGAGGTCTCCTCAAACTCGAGCTAGTTTTGGCTCAAAATTGTCTATTCTGGTGTTCTGGGTAAGCTTCTAAGCCTTTAGTAGGGAAAATTACTGAAAATGAGAGAGATTTTAAGGATTAAGCCTTTGCATGTATTGGTGTTATTATTCCCAGAAAACCAGAGGGAAATCAAGCGAAGTCCTGTCGCATCGAAGTAAATAACACCACGCACCAAACCACTCCGGACCAAAATTCAAGTCCGAGCGCATCTTAGTTCCCAACAATTCAAATCTGAGACAGATTTTTTGTTTTTTATTTTATTTTATTTTATTTTATAATATTAATAGTTTGTGGTGTCGCTTTTAAGCGATAGTATATTGGTTATTTTATATATCAGATTGTCAGTACTTAGTGTCGCATGTAGCCGACGTGATTCTTGATGTCGCTTTTAACCGACGTTACTATCCTTTTTATTTTATATTACTTTACTTCCTGGTGACGGATTAAAGGAATTAACCGACGTTAATACCTTTTTGTGACGGTGGTATCAGTGGCGGTTCTCCAATCCGACATTGCATTATTTAATGTTGGATTTTTAACAAAAATCCGAAAATATTGGAGTTTCTTGTCGCTTTTATACCGCCAGTGATAGCCCCTTTTGTAGTAGTGTTATATCACCATCTCACCACATGACAATCGTTCATTTAATAGGTAGTGCATTTTTTAATACATGATCATTCAAAATTTTAGTGATACATATTGTGGATGTAAATTTCTTCCTCCTTGATCTTGGACAAAATTGCACCTACAAAATAAATAACACCTTAGGTCAAGTCCAAGAGCCTCACGTGCCCACAATGATTTTTTTTTTGGGGGGGGGGGGGGGGGGGGGGGGGGG
>JADOBS010300702.1:0-11053 GCA_015708375.1 Cydonia oblonga
GTTCCCAATGATTTCTTTCTTTCTAATTTTAGTAATTTGAGCAAAATTTTATATCCCGTATTCAATTTGATTGAGAAATTGGGAAATTTGCTTCTGATGCTGTAATTCTGGTGAATATACAGGTGAAAGCATTGTCTGAAAATTAGGGTTTTAGGTTTTCGATTGAAGATCATGTGTTCTGTGATCTGGGTTTTGCTGGAGAATTCGAGGGTTCGATGAGGATCTGGTTTTGGTGAATTCTGGGAAGTGGAGTGGGGAAAAATGGTGCCCAATCAGAGCTATTCTCGTATCGACACTTCGGAGCTGAAAGCTCTAATTATCCAAAAGATTGGGCATCAGAGAGCTGACAAATACTTTGATCTGATGAGAAGATTGTTTAGTTCGAAGATTAGTAAGTGCGAATTCGACAAGTTTTGCAATCGGATTATTGGGAGGGAAAATGCCCATCTTCATAACCGGCTTATTAAATCAATCCTCAAGAATGCCTGCCTTGCGAAAGTTCCGCCCTTGACCAGTGTTCGGAAAAAGGGAAGTACCGCCCTTGACCAGTGTTCCGCCCTTCATAATGTTAAAGTAGCAAATGGTTATCAGAAGGATTGTCTTCACTCGATTAATGCAGATGCATTTTCTCCATCCTCTCACAAGATCCTGTCTCCAGTTAATCGAGAACGCAAGTTTCAGGACCGCCCAAGTCCTTTGAGGCCGAATGGAAAGTCCCAACATTTTTCCAAAGCACAAGAGCAGCAAAGTGCTACTGAATTGCTTTCTCTTGGAAGCAGGGCGCCTGTTGAAGTTGCCTCTGTAGAAGATGGAGAAGAGGTCGAACAGGATGCAGGAAGCCCTGCTATTCAAAGTAGAAGCCCAGTAACAGCTCCTCTCGGAATATATTTGGGTGGATCACGTAAAGCTCTTCCTAATGTATCAGTATGTAGCACTTACCACCCTTTGACCTGTCAAAACAGTGGTGAGCTACCTGATGCCAGATCATTAAGAAGTCGTTTGGAGCGGAAGTTGGAGAAGGAGGGTATTAGTGTTGCTGTAGACTGTGCCAACCTCGTGAATAATGGATTGGATGCTTATCTGAAGAGGTTAATGGAACCTTGTATTCGGCTTGCCGGGACAAGACATGGCAGTGATCACTTAAAACAACTAGGTGGTTCATATCCGTACAACAGTGGTTCAAATGGGGTGTTGATTGGGAGACATATGCAAAGAGAAACAAAATCTACTTATGTAAACATGTCAGATTTTTCTGCATCAGTGGAGCTAAATCCCCAAATGCTTGGTGTAGATTGGCCCATACAGCTCGAGAAGATTGTATTGCGTGCATCTGAAGAGTGAGCAAAACCTTATACACAATCAGCAAAGCAATTGATGAGATCGCGAGCCATGAAATTGCACCCTCATTTACTTACAGTTCAGTGTTTAGAGTCAATTCTTTAACCTTATCGACTTTTAGCCTTTGCCTGTTTACGGCATTTTGAAGCATTGGAATAGGGAATAAGTTGTAGATTATGTGAGAAATTTTGGGTTTAGGTTGCGTTTAGATGCAGGCTTGATAATTGTTGGGTCATGTTAATACCGTAGTATGTAAACTTTTCGATACGAGGAGGACATCAAAACTAAACCCCATGGCTTTGGTTTTACAGTCCTGAAAGCAAATCTGCTGAGGACTGTATTCAGGTTTTGGTACTTCCACTGTCTTCAACAACCTACTGCTTTATACAAAACCCTCAAAGTTTCCCAACAACGTAAATACATAATGTCTGAATGTTTTACACGTAAGGTGAAAAACACGATCTAAATGTAATTACCAATGAATCTAATTCATAAATAGTGCAGCTCATTCTAGAATTCATAAAGAGAGCGAGATTCATGGCCTGCGCTTCAACCATGGTTCGGCTGTGGATGTCATGCTAGCGTTTCTGCAAAGGCATCCAGAAGGCTCACCGTGCAAGGCATCACGAGCAACTTCCATGCAGGGTTTGTTGAGACATGTCTAAATCTTGAAGATGAGACTAGTAAAAAGAATAGGCGCCTACAGTCAATCAGCTAGGACGTTGTGCCTGCTTTCCCCAGGCCTGCCATGTACGTGATGTAAATGGTCCACAGATACGAAAATCCATTGCTCACTAATGGCTGTTCAATATGTGAGCATCAAAAACAAAGTTCACAAGTTAGTTTCCAGATCCTGTCAAATATGCAGGTTTAACCCGTGTTTTGTAGGAATAGAACTCAGCAGCCCAGCCATTCTCAATTTCACGTAAATCCAAAATCCAAAAAAAAAAAAATTTGATAAAGACCAGGACAAAAGAAAGACTTCCACGTACCTGTAAATGGACAGGGATGAATCTGAATGTGATAAAATCACATATTGGCCAGTACATAACGCCATTTAACAGTGTAGGGAACAAGTCTCGCTGTAGGCGGGCAACAATTTCTCTACCATTTTCACCTGGAATTGGCAACCATGGTAACAACTTAGACCATATGACATTAATATGAAGCACCATGTAGTATCACACATCTCTCCGCAGACACAATTTCACTCTATTTTTCAAACGTCACACAAGTAAATTTCTTAATCGGCAACTAAAGGTTTTCTTTGAAGAATCAATTAACATAGAGAGGTGTTTTTACACCCTCATTATGCATCAAAGTCTTGCCTACAAACAGGGGTTGCGTGACTTGCGTCCCTGAAGTTACAAATGTCGAAAATCTCAAGATTGAAGCTCAGTACATCTAGACCACTTTTATAGTCAACTATAACTGGACTTGCACAATATGTTTACAAAAATCCGGTACTTTCAGTTTCAGCAACCTATGATGAACTCTTCATCAAAGTTATACTGAAGTATATGAACCGGAGAGCCAATTACCAAAGGAACTTGCTACTATGAAGTGTAGCAGGCTCAATCACGATTTTGTCACCGAATAAAATCTAAAAGAACCTAGTTCACAGTCATTGACAAATTAGTCTAATTTCCACCTAATTCAACCCCGGAAGCTTCAACTTTCCTAAACAAAATTATACCCAAAATTTAACACACCACACATCATTCATCATAAACACTTGCAAAAATATCATATTTCGACATAAAATTGTGTCATTAAGAGAGAAGCTTTATGCATACCTTGCAGACATGCATTCAAGGAGAAGAAAGCAAACGTCATTGTAGGTCCAAAAAGCACCTGCCCCATTGCCATTTTCTTCAATGTCGAAAAAATATCCCGTTTCGGGTAAGATTTCGACATGAAATTAAACCAGAAATGCAGCGACGGACCCAAAACCAGCATCCCATATCCAGCCATGCGCGCAGTCCTTACAAGATCATAAGATTCTGAAAAGGATGATTTTGCCAATGTCTGATAAAGATCATTACTTCATTAGACACAAGAGCCAAATGACGAAATGGGTAACCACAAAATTCCCAAAAGTGAAGATATAACTACAGTTGGACGCACCTGGGAGGACAAATCGGCGGCGGTGTAAATAAGCGCCGCGGTGACACTCTTGGTCAAAACGGGGCGGGACTGGATCATACCCAGGTACCATCCCACGAACCCAAGCTTGGAGACCGACGGCGCTTCGACGGAGGACTTGGCGGAGGAGAAGGCGGAGGAGAAGACAGAGGGGGACAGGTCGTAGTCTCTGGCTTTGCGGAAGACTTGAGGGAAGCGGAGGTAGGCTTTGGAGTGGGTTTGGGTTTGGGTTTGGAGCAGCTTCGGGGCTCCGATCGGGTCGGTGATGGAGTCCTTCCGTAACAGGCGGGTGACGTTGGTGCTCCGGCGTAAAGCGGCCGTCATGGTGGCGGTTGGTGGTTTTTTTGGCCGCGGAGCTTGTGAAGCTATGACGTGGGGGTTTTAGGGAGAGGGGGTTTTAACAAAAAGGGAAGAGAGATGTGTGGGGAGTTATATAGGGAGTGTGACTTGTTGGTAAATTTGTTGGCAAGTTTGGGGAGTTTGTTTTAAATATCAGAAATTATTTGGGTTCAAATTTCAATTCTGTTTGCTCGAGTCTATAAATCAAATTTGTACTCGCCTTCCTGACCTAGAGTTTTATTTTTATTTATTTATTTGTATTTTTATGAACATTGTGCAATATTATGTTGATGTACATTGTGTGCTCCCTCATTTTCAAACCTGTTCCACTCTTTTAGTGATTGGAGAAACTGCTTAAGAATATGTAAATGTTTATGAGATTTGAGAGTGGATATGAGTAGACTTGTTCTTTCATTGGGACGAGCTAAACTTTTTAAGTAATACGTTTAGAGATTGAATTAAGCTGATTATGAAAAACAATTTTAATTTACGATAGACTATAAATATTCCAGTCAATCTTGATTCGATGTTTTGAATATGAAATATAGTTACGATATTTATTAAGAATAAATATAAAAACACTTCTAAATTAAATTATTACCTTTTTATTATCGAAAGCCCCGCAAGACAAAATATAATTTTCACATCATGTAAATTTTAAGTCAATGATAAATCATATTGATAAATGTTCAAATTATCAGCACCCAAAAAATATTATGGCCTATCTTTGGTCACTCATGAACATAACAGTTGTTCACACACTTATCCACCTTAAATGGGGCTAACTCCTCGTTATCTCCTCAATTTTTTTTAAATAAATAAAAATAAAAATAAAAAGAACCCAAGCACGCATTCTTCTCACGGACTCCCTCCTAGCTCTGGCTTCCAAAATTCCCAATTAGTTATTTGTATCTCAATGATCTGATACCTCCAATGGGTTGATGAGGCGGTGAGAATTCTTGAAGCAGAACGAGCAAGAAGGAAGTCTGCAAGATGTTTAGTCAACAAAAAATGACTGAGACAAACGATAATAAAGAAGTTAATTCAATTAAAATGAAAAAATGGATGAACAAATATCGTATTTTTAAGATAACCATACAAAAGCTACAACCGTTTTAAGTACGTAAGATTTGAACTCATAATAAGTAGGCCGCCCCAGGTGTTGGCATGTGCATAATTGAATTTTGACAACAACCAAAAAAGTGTCTCAGTTTCCCAAGATGGAATGGAAAAGTCCCCTAAAAAATGAAAAGGAAAAGAAACTTGAGAGTGGATAAACACATGGAGCAGCGTTAAAGCGAGTTTGTCATTTTACCAGAAACGCAGCAAGTGGGAAAAAAAAGTCTCATACATCATGCATAGGCGGATTTGGATCCATCAGGATCCAAATTATAGAGATCTTAACAATTCTTACATCTTAATCATTTATCGTGTATCTTACGATCATAAATTATTTAATTTTTTTTATTTTAAATTAAATATAAATAGTACCTGACGAAAAATAATCGTAACATATACAATCAACGATTAAGATATGAAAATTTTTAAGATCCCCACCCAGAAAGTAGATCCGAAGAAGATTCTCTACCTGCATGGCCGACCTGGTTGAAAGTCGCTGTTTCCTTTCTAACACCAAAATGTTAATGGATCAATTTCCAGGGAGTTAGGTGCTCCACCGGCACAGCGACACATGTCTTCCTATACAAATTTGCTCATGCCACGTGTGTGGCAATTCTACACGTTGCCTTTGCATTAGCAGTGATGCCCTTGGACATCAGCTTATTTTTGTTTTAGTCACTTAGGGCTGGTTTAGTATTGCTGTGCTTTGAAAAGAAACTGTTTTTGCTGTGCTGTGAGAATAAACGGCTGTGAAATAAAGCAGCAGAGTGTTTGGTAAACATTTTTGTAAAAGTGTTTTTCGAAAAAAAAGCAGTATGATAGTGTTTGGTAAACTTTTATGTAAAACAACTGTGACTATGTAAAATGATCAAAAAAAATATAATACTAGATGTGCTATTAATTTATAATTTATATTTATATGTTAAGATAATTATAATTTATATGTTAAGATATTTTATGATCTAAACTTTTTATTGATTCAAATTTCGTGTAAATTTTTCTCAAACATTTTCTTTCTTTCTTGTCACCAAGTCTCTACATAAAATCTTGCATATTAATCAAAGATTTTCTGAGTGGCGTAAATCCTTTTTTATTTTGTTATATTTATGCACCAAAATTCAGAAAAACTGCATCGGCTATGGAAATTGTTGTTGTAGAGCAATTAATCTCTGCCTGCAAGCAGATGAAAATGGTGAGAATAAGCTCTGAAAATCTTGCTCCCATAAATTACAACTTCCATGGAGGTCTCCTCCAAGCTCCTCCACCTTCTTTTTCTCTCTTCAACCACTATCGCTACCAACATCTTCAACAAGCACAGAGGCATCAGCATCAAAATTCGCCTCTCCTTCCTCTACCGGTTCCCAACAGACCTCCTTATCACCACCAGTCTTTGCCGTCTCTTCCGTCGCATACTCGCAACCCCTCCCGCCCTCCCGCTTCTAGGAAGACATGATCACCAGAAGCCAATCTCTCACCCCGAAACTGAAAATTAGAACATTAATTCAAACACCAAAACTGAAATTGCTTCAACGATGGAAGAGAGAGAGAGAAGGAGAGGGAAACTGGAGAGAGCAGCCAAACCCTAACCTAAAAATTAAATTAATTAATTAATTACAGCAAATGTATTCAAGCAAATCGAGTAACTAGTACCTGGAAGGCGACAGCGGTGTGGCACTGAGACCGACGGAGAGAAAAGAAAAGGAGGAGGAGGAAGAGGTGCAGCGGCATGAGGGAAGAGGGGCGTGCGGAGCGTTTTGCGAGAGAGAAAGAGAGAATGCAGAGCGTAGGAATCAGGAGAATGAGAAAGGAGAAAGGAAGGGGTAGTATTGGCAAATTGAAAAAATTCATTAACTTGGTACTGTAGCTCCGTGTTTTGGATAATAAGCGGCTTCTTGAAGCTGCAAAATGCAGCTTCCACTTTTTGGCTTTTTTTCATGTAAAACTTTGAAATAAAGCTGTTTTGGGATGTTTACCAAACACCAAAATCCCTACCAGCTTTTTTTCATCCTAGCTTTTTTTTTTTTAATCACCTCAATCTCAAACTGCACCTCAGTCTAATAGCTTATGGTTGGTTTGGCATTGTTGTGCTTTAAAAAAAAAAACTGTTTCTGTTGTGTTGTGAGAATAAGTTCATTTTTGCTGCTTCACGTTTTCAGCTTTTTTCACAAAAAACTGTGAAAATAAGTTGTTTTTAAGTGTTTGCCAAACACATTTTTTAGTTCAGCTTTTTTTTATATCCACTTTTTATAAAAGCAGCTCAGTACCAAACCAATACTTAGCCTCTAGATTTGTGTACAAGCATGTCTCGTGTAGAGATTTTATATGTCATGACAACACTATCACTCTAACGTTCTTTCAATAATCCAATATTACGTGGAGATACACTTTGCATATGTCATGATATCATTACTTCATTCGTAATTTTTAGGGTAAATTACAAAAAACTACCTCAATTATGGGTCAAACGACACTTTCATACCTCATCTTTTTAAAATGACAATGTCATACCTCATCTTACGAATTTGTGACAATGTCAGACTTTCGTTAGTTTTTCTGTTAATTTCTCTACTAAGTGTTGACTTGGCTAGAGAAAGGGTCTAATCCAATTGGATTAAAAAATAATTAAATATTATAAAATTATAAAATTAAGAATAAAAAAACAAAAATAAATTTAAATGGCCTAGGGGTGCAGGCCTCCCCTTTCCTCCACCCGCACCAACCTTCTTCTTCTCTTCGAAAACCACCAAAACCCATAAACATTACTCCACTTGTCCCCCCAACCTTCCCCAACTCACCCCCATCCCCCACCTCTTCCCTTCCCCAACCTCTTCTCGTCCCTTTCGAACCCAAACCCTAACCCTAATTCCCCATTTTCAAACAAAAGCCCTCGACCCCATTGCTCTAATTCTCTCACAGAACCTTAACCCAGATTAGCATCCAGTCCCCCTGAGGTTTGCCCTCAAGAGCTACTCCATGGAGAGAAGACCCATATACATAGCCTACACGGAACTCAGAGAATCATGGCTAAGGAGGAAGTACATGAGCCTAGAGGAGTCTGAAGAACCCGAATCGAAATTGTCCCCATTGAAGAAACAAGTCAAATTTCAAACCCATCTGATCGATTCGCGAAAAGGGTCTTCCGTTCTCGCTCAATCAATGCCTGATTTCTCAGCCGTGTTGTGGAAAGAGAACCGTAAGCCATCGTCGAGGCTTCCGTCGATGCATGTGATAACTCCGCCGGCAAAGAGTTGGGCGAAAACCAGGGGAACGACAGTCTTCCACACAACACAAATAATAGAGAAAAGTCGCCGTCGACGATTTTGTTACGCTGCGGTGTGTGTGTGTATTCTAATTAATTTGTAGAACCACCACCTCCTTCTTCTTTTTTCTTTGAATTTGATTCCAGCCCCAGTTTTCTTCAGCTAACTTCCAGCTCATGCTCACAAACCTAACTAGCTCAGTAATCTATATATTACTGATATGTGTTTCTCTCATATGGTTGAGAAGAGGGGGAGAGAGAGGAAAAGAGTTCCCAGTAAAGGGTCATGCACCATTAATAATGGTGCTATAACTACCAGAAGAAGAAGGTTGGTGCGGGTGGATGAAAGGGGAGGCACGCACCCCTAGGCTATTTAAATTTTTTTATTCTTAATTTTTTTAATTTTATAATATTTCATTATTAAAAATATATTTATTATTTTTAATCCAGTTGGATTAGTGAGTGGACCCCGTCTCTAGCCACGTCAGCACTTAACAGAAAAACTGACGGAGGTCTAACATTGTCACAAATTCGTAAAATGAGGTATGACATTGTCATTTAAAAAAGATGAGGTATGAAAGTGTCGTTCGACCCATAGTTGAGGTAGTTTTGGGTAATTTACCCTAATTTTTATCTTGGACAAAATTTAAAAAAATCGGGTAAATTATACAAAATAACCTTAACTATTGGTGTCACAACACTTTCATACCTCATCTTTTAAAATTGACAATGTCATACCTCATCTTTAGAATTGTTGGAGATATGCCCTGAAAGTCAATCTTTGGAATAAACCTTTCAGGACAATGTCTATATGTATAGATAACTCTAATAAAGCAAAAGGCAAAGTCACTCATTAGGACTATCTCAATAAACGATATATGTCCAAAATAGTAAATCCATGGACAATGGATCGATGGAAGAAGTAATCTAATGAGGTTAGGTTGCAGAGACCTTCTTCACATAACCATAATGTCCAAAAGGTTTCTGGTTATAGGATTGTCATAGGGATACTGACAATACATAGACCAGTACATAATATGTCCCCTTCAAATGGAATGATAGAAAGTCTCATGTCATTCGTGTAGTGACACTAAGACAAGTATGTAGGTGCTCATTAAGGGAATCAGTTCACTGAACACAATCAAACAAGAGTACTTGCATGGAGGTCTACTCACATGTCAAGCAAGTAACTCTACTGGTTGGAATAATGTAAGTAATCCTTTGACCTAAGACATCATAGTTGTCTTGAGGATACGTTGCTGATCATTTAATAATGAGACGTGACCACATCTCATCTTGGATGTATTCTATGCATTGTTAGGGTCAATGATTTATTCTCAAAGGCATGTGAATGATCAACAAGGGATCTCTAATCCTTGTTATGAGAGGATGAATACTCTTAGATATGATTCGGGAATCTTCGGCTGAAGTATCGAGCGTAATGATGGAAAGCATTCCCATACGACTCAATAGAATCATATAACTTGGTATAATCACATTAGGGGTTTGACATTAAGTATCCATACCCTAGTAACGTTATTGTGAGTATTGTATTAGAGAATGATCGAATTACATTGTAATTCCAACTGAATAAGTTCTCCTAACAAATTCTACATTAGCTTGGGTAGCCATGATATATGATTAGATGTCACTCATGGCTTGTGGGTTCTTCTAGATGATTAAATAAGTAGTCATCAAAGAAGAAGGAGAGTTAAAGTAAGTTTTAATTCACTAAGTGATTGGATTAATACTAATCAATTGGATTGGTACCAATCATCCCACTGCCTTGCTAATTAGAACCTAAAACGATTGTACACCGACACACTCTTGTGGTGAGACAACTAAAGGATGATGGAATTAATTAATTGGATTAATTAAGTGTTATGATTAATTAGAAAGTCTAAAAAGAAAAGTTCGGGTTCATTAGGGCCCATTGGGGCCAAACCTATTGGGTCCTTTTATTCAAGCATAGAATGACTTGAGATGATAAAAGCCCAAAGTCCAAACCCACACTAAAGGGCCCCGCCATTGTTAAAGAAAGAAGAGAGAGAATGAGTCAATTTGTTGACTCACTTCTTTTACATTTATAAAGGAAGTTTTAATGAAAAGTTTTATTAGGGTTTTGTGTGTTCTTTTCAACAAGAAGAGAAAACAACTTTCTCTCTCTACCAACATACAAGGCCGCCCACCAAAAGGGAAAATTAACTAATCATCTTTTCTCCCTTTTGGTTATTCCAACATCTATCTCACTACACTAGTGGGTGTGGATCTTTAAAGGTCTTCTACCTTGGAGACTAAAGGAGAATCAAAGGAGTTCCAAATCTCTCAAGGTGGAGGAAGTAAGGAGGGAGGTTAGACTCAAGGAGTTCCAAGAACACAGAGCTTGGAGGTGGTCCATCCTTGGTCTAAAGTCTAGATCAAGAGGTATAAAACTCAACCTTCACTTTGTTCTTCAATATTTTGTTTGATGCATCATATATGAACCTATACTTCTTAAAAGGGATTTGCATGACTATAGCTTTGATAATATGTGATAATATGCTTCCGTTGCTTATGTATATAAATTTAGAATTGTATATGCATGCTAGTCACTAGAAAATCCCACATAAATCTCATTATTTCCCTTCAAAAATTTGGTCCAATGTTATACCTTTCGTCAGCTTGGCCGCTAATTACTCAGTTCAATGCTGACGTGGCTTGATTCGGGACCCACTTTCTATTATAAAATTAATAAAATATTATTAAAAACTACAAAAAATCATTTAATATTTTTTAAATATTAAAATAATAAAGAAAAGTTATATATATAAAAAAAATTAAAAAAAAGAGCAAAAGTCCCTCCTCCTCCCCCCC
>JADOBS010300703.1:0-11057 GCA_015708375.1 Cydonia oblonga
AAAAAAGAAAAAAAAAAAAGAAAAAAAAAAGCTTCAATACCAAATTTTATGAATATGTGATTCTGAGATCTATTTGGATTTTCGAGTGAGCATATGGCTTAAAGGTAATTATGGAAAATTCATTAAGACAGATTGAATACTAAATGTCGAATTAATTAAGGGTGACGTTGGTTTTTAAGTGCCTATATAGGTTTGACAAATGACCATCAACGGCCGGGTTAAATATTAATTACATATCAATAAGTTTTGTATTGCTTTTGGTAGTCTTTGTGTATAGCTAGGTTTCTACTAGTTGGCCGGAATGGGATACGTAGAGGAAATGGAATCCTTGTCCAAAGCAATTACATACGACGATCATGGAGAACCAACTGTGGATTTTTATACTTCATGGCTGGTAACTTCATACTACTTACTCTGTCTTAAGTTTAATTAAACTATATACGATCTGTGTTTAATATTACACGGGCTCAATGCTGCAGAGAAAGCATCCATCTGCTTTGGATGCTTTTGGACAGATGATGAGCGCAGCGAAGGGAAAAGATATCGTTGTGTTTCTGGATTATGACGGCACCCTCTCCCGTATCGTGCAAGAACCTGATAAAGCTTTTATGACGGGCAAGGTAATCTATCATATAATCGAAATTTCCCCTATAAAACAAAGAACCGAAAATGAATTTTGGAGTTGGAATAAAGTTATTAATTAGTTGTATGTACATTTGCGGAGTTAAATACTGTTCATATTCAAGTTTATTTAGTTTCTTGTATTACAAGTTACATGTTATTTCGAAATCGATACAACTGCAGATGCGTTCAGCAGTAGATGAAGTTGCCCGTTGTTTCCCGACTGCAATAATCTCTGGAAGAAGTCGAGATAAAGTAAACTTTTCGTACCTATATTTCGTGTCAAAAATTCATTTCTTTTATTTTTTTTTCTTACATATACCTTGTATGTGTATATAAATATTATTCCGCATGATTTTAGGTTTATGATTTCGTGAAATTAGACAATATCTACTATGCTGGAAGCCACGGGATGGATATATGGACCCCTTCAGGCTCTTCAAAATACAGCTATCACAAGCATCAAACTAGAACTACTGATGCAAAAGTAGGTTAAATTAATATTTCAGCAAATTTTTCCACTTAATTGCTTTATTATATCTAATTTTCTGTTAATATTTTAGGGAATTGAATATGTTAAGTTTCGTCCAGCATTCGAGTTTCTGCCTACCATTGTAAAGGTAAGTATGTAGAAATAGTAAAAGTAAGAAATAAGCTCGTTTGGAAGTGCTTTTAAAATTGCTGAAATCGCTTTTAGTGAAAATGTTTTTTGAACCAACCATTTATAAAACACTTAAAGTCATTTCTAAAAAAAAACGCATATAACTGGTGTTTCTTACAAAAAGCATTTGAAATGCTTTTAAAACCTATAAATATTTTCTCTAAAAGCACTTTTAGTCATTTTTTAAAACACTTTCAAACGAACTCTTAATTATTTTGTTCACATGAATCACATCCTAAAGAAGCTAATTTGTAATTCGATACATGCAGATAGTAAAGCTGTTAAAAGAAGAAACAAAAGGTATAAAAGGTGCCGTGGTTGAAGATAATAAATTCTGCATCTCTGTTCACTACCGATGCGTCAAAGAAGAGGTTAATTAACACAGTATATCTCTTAATACAGATGATTATATATTTAATTATCAAACAGCTTCCACAGAGTTAGATAGCTAATTGTATTTGCATGGTTAATAAAAAAATGCAGGAAGTAGACACACTTAAAGGGATGGTGGAAACTCTGATGAAAAATTACAAAAACTTTCGCATATCAGGAGGAAAAAAGGTATATTGATATTGTATTTTTTATTTTGTTTGATTAATTTGACGATGTTTTCTTTCCCAATTAAAGCCTTTTAAATTTTGATTTTTCGAATAGGTTATGGAAATACGCCCAAAAATTGACTGGAACAAAGGTCGAGCCTTGCAATATTTGCTTGACACACCAGGGTTCGGCAGCTCCACTGATGTCCTCCCAATCTATATTGGAGATGACAAAACTGATGAAGATGCTTTTGAGGTGCATACATATATAGAGACCTTGTGGGAACACCCGGTCGTCTGGCTATCCTTACTGGCCAACCGGCCTTCCCTGTCCGACAAGGCCTTACAGATTGAATACATTATTTAAGCTGTAAGTATTGACAACAACTATATGCTAATTAACATGATTAACTTGATGTGGATTTTCTTTTACAGGCTATAAGGAGAATTGGAAGAGGCTTCCCTATTGTTGTTTCATCCACTCCAAAGGAGACCAAGGCTTTGTACTCGTTGCGTGACCCAACGGAAGTCGAGAGTTTCTTGTCATGCCTTGCTGCATGGAGGAAAGACACCTGAATGTATAAAGTTGCAGGGATTCAGTGGGGACTAATTTGGATTAGGTACTAATTAATGGTTGGCTAACGATTCAAAGTTGGGATAATTTGAAAGAAGGTGTAAACAGCATTCTTTGAAAATATCAGAATAACAGCAGAAGAAAAAAAAAAGATAGAGGTTTTCTTTTTTTCTTTTTCTTTTTCTAGAAGGCTAGTGTTGTATTTTTACGCTTGTTCATATTGGTTCTATGGCAATTTTCATTCTTATACTAACATAAAAACCTTCATTAGTTTTGTTTCTACTGTGTCTAGCGCGTAACGTCTCATCTAGCGAGTGATTTGGCATCGCTTGTTAGCGATGATTGGAGATGTGGTCTTGCTTGTTGGTGGTGATATTTTGTGTGTCTAGTTTGGGTTCATTGCGTCTATTGTATTTGTGGCGGATCTAAACTTGTGGACTTGTGCTAGTACCTGTGTGCACTTGTGGTAGCCAATTAGATGATTATCTTTATACTTATTTGTGCGAATTATCTCCAGATCATTGGATTGATCACTGAAGAGTAGAGTGTGTGCCAGCCTTGTATTCTTGCCAATCGCACGAATGTTACTATTAACCCATGTAACTAATATTCAACTTCCTAAATTCTGGGGTTATTTTCTTTTTATTTGTTTGGTTGTATATATGTTTTAGGGTAAAGTTCTAACATTATCATGACAGTTACCAAAGTAGTGAAACCATCACCATGACAACCAACCAGACTATCCACGGCAACATCTAAGCCCCAGCAGCACCGTTGGAGCTCCACAATCACCTGCCTCTTGTAGCTACATTTGTAGGAACCTGAAGCACTTCAGCAATAATGTCACCGCATAAATTGAAAACATTTGTCACCATCAAGTCGATTGCGGCGACAATGGAAATCTCGACTCCAATCACTCTCGTCTCTCTGCTTGATAATCTCGATAATCAAAGAATCGAGTAATCAAAGAATGGGGTGCCAATTTGTCTCCAACAACAAATGGCTTTGAAATAGAACATCGATAATCTTCCTCGTTGTCGCATATGTTACACAACTGCAAATTAGTTTAATTGTGCAACCTTTGTCCGTATTAGCTTTGCTAATTTCAAGGCTTTGTAGTAAATGTTGTAAATGGTATAGGCATCTGAGTCGATAATAACCTTCATTACCAACTTAATAAATGTGACAATATGTCATATGTTACTATGTCGCTTCCAACTTCAAGTCTCTAATGCAACCAAATCTAACTCTAATAAGGAGTACACTTCTTTTTGCACTATATTGGTGTTGGTTGTTGTTTAAATAGAAAAAGAGAGCGACTTTTAAGATTATAACTCATTATTTTTATGACGAACTCAAAGTTTAGCAGGACAACAATAGCAAATAGTTTTTGTACATCCTTGATAATGTTTCCCTCGCTCATGGAGTGAAAACAATAAATTTCTCACTTAGCAGGTGGTATTATGATGGAATTCATCCCACCATGCCATAAAAAAACATTCCTTCCCATAAATTATGATCACATTTCTTGGTACAAGCTCGTAGAACAAAAATATAGGTTGGACGACAATAATAGCGGATAATAACAATTTTTGGGACAGGGACAATCATGGAGTTTTTGCGACAAAAAGCTACTACAGGAATTCCACGACTGGGACAATGTGGGCATCAGAGGACAATCATGGTGGAATAAAGCGTTAGGGGAGGGAGGAAGGTGCAAGGGCAATTGGGCGTTAGGGATTGTGAGTGAATTGGCCGGATTGTCTTGAACCCCAACTTTCATTCTCTTAATTCTTTTTTCGGTTTCCTCAAATATCTTAACATAAACGAGGCAAAAGTGATAATTAATCATAAACATTTAAATATAACACAATTTTCATCTCACTTTATATGCATTCAATGATAAAAATAAAAATAAAAAGAAATAGTTGAAGTACAACTCAATATTTGTTTTCGATTTTGTAAAATAAATCTGTGTTTGTTTTGTTAAATAACTTCATATAATTTTCATTTTCAAAGTACTTCATGAAATATTTGTCCACAATGGTACCATCTACCATGCATGATCGTCATTTAGGCACAGAAACGTGTTGCCGTGTTAAATTACAACTTAGGGCCGCAGAGCTTGGGCCCAATGCACCCTCGCTTTTCCCAAATAATTCGGCCCATTTTTAGAACTTCCTCGGCCCATTTGTAGAACGTCCACGTCCACATAAAGATTCGGGTTTGACTTATCGTGACCCGTTTATAAACCCGACAAAGTACGAACTCGAGTGAGACTCCGTGGCCTCCCGTCACAAGGATGAAGACGTCGATGACAGAGTTCGACGACGAAACGGCGCGCAGCATGGGCATTAGCGCCATATTCTCGGACTTCGTCAGCTCCACTTCCCGCCCTTTTTTCATGCCTAATTCGTTCTTCGATCAGTTATCATAATCTTGAATTTTTTGCATAACCGGAAGAATAGTATACAGTGTGCCTTGATTCGAGCGGTTGATGATTTTGTTTTTCCATTGGAATATTTGCTCGAGACGGTTTTATGTCGTTAAATTGGATCCTGTTGTTGTTAAAGAGCAATCCCAAGTCAACAAGGTTTCCCGCTTCGCAAGGGTTTGGGGGCACGTCTATCAACGCAACCTTATTCTTACTTTGTAAAAAAGCTGTTTTAACTACTCGAACTCGTGACCTTTAGATCACAAAGGAACAACCTTTCTGGTGCACCAAGGCTCGTACTCGCCCTGTTGTTGTTAATTGAAGAAATATGTATTCGTTTGTTTGGAGTTGAATGTTGGACTGCACGACCGTATAGTAATATTTGTGTACTGCTTTGATTGCATTGCTTTGATATACCGCTGTTATCAGCGATGTATGTTATCTAAGCGTGTTTTGTTGAAGCGGGATTTCATTGATATTAAACGATGAGCATGTCTTTGTGCATGGAACTGACTATACTTAGTGCCTGTCCACTTTCAATTGTTTCCTTTAATCTGAATTTTATGTTTTATTCATGAACTTCAGGTTGATAAAGACCACAGTTCATAAGAAACATGGAGCAGATCGTATATGCTTTACTCATCAGGCCATCACCCAAGTTCTGTTACATGCTCTTCAAAATACCATCTGGATACCACCGGAGGTGACTCTTTTTTTTTCTTTTTTCTTTTTTGAACTTTTCATTCATTATTTAACTTCTAATTTCTGCGGCATTGTTTTCTTAATGATTCCGTCTGTTTCTCTACCAGAATCACTGCGGTATCTGTGAATGTATGACAGTCGATGCCTTCGCCACTTCAAAGGACATAAAGAGAGGTTTGGATCCTCTGAACTTCTAGTACTTTAACAGTAAACATAAAGATTTGGAACACTGGTCATATGTTTATCATATAGAAATGCTTCTTGTCGTTAATTGCCTATTTAAGGCAGTAGGATCCATACGTTTTACTGAATATCACTTTAGATGCTAGTATTTCGCGGTTTATCTCCGAAAAACTGCCAGTATTTTAGTTGCTTGAATTTCTCAGAAACCCTTACGTGATGAAACCGTGTGAGAGGAGTCGGTTAATGGTGAGAGGAGCTTATCGAATATTGGCTCTTATCAATTGGTATTCTCTGTAGGTGGCATGCTGGAACAGTCACATCGGAGTTCCATCGTGCTTGAAGTGGTCACCTCGCAGAGCCATGTTCGCCGTTGCATCAAGCGTTCTCAAGTTTTGGATACCTAACGAAGTAGCCATGTTCGTCGCTGCATCAAGCGTTCTCAAGTTTTGGATACCTAACGAAGCAAACGAGCCTACTTACATGGAGACCGAAGCTGGTGGTGCCGAATCCGAGCATCCTCCTCAATGAAAACCCTTTGGTCTGCCCTACCACCGAAAACCGATTTCATCGGGTTCCGATAACTTCTCGAATTTTGTATTCATTTGTAGCATAAGAGTAGTCTAGCATGCTGTAATGAGTTCGAATTTAAATGTAACATGACAAATATAACTTCTTAATAATGGTTTCAGAGGAGTTATTGGTTCTCTTTATTTGTCTAGCTCCGAAAGACGGGTTCATCCATTGTCGCGACAGATTCGATCAAGAGAGAGAGAGAGAGATCAGAGAGAGATCAGAGAGAGAGAGAGAGTGCACAAACGGATATTTTCAATACAATAGATTGGAGAGCATACGTTAAACACAACAATGCAAACACACACAAGAACTGCCAGTCTACAGGTTGCCAGCTACGTACATCAAATTACAGAAAAAACCAGAGGTTTTACAACATTATTTCCCCTTCCATTTTCATATACAAGCAACCTCGTTCGTAAAAGTCGAAAACCTCTTCAAATCTTCCATTCCATTCCCTTCAACGACTTTCAGTATGTCCAGTTTGCCTCTTTGTTTCATGGGACTTACTCTGGATGTCCTGCCCAACCTCCTTTGTCTTCTGCCCCACGTACTCCCCCATTTCTGCCGCGCGCCTCTTCGCCTCGTCCAGGGTATCCGGCAACACCGGTGTCCTCCTGAGGTAGTTGGTGACCCAAGACAGCGACGACAGCCCAGTCAGCCCAAAAGCTCCGGAGGTCAGAAATCCGGTGACACCAAGCCCGATGACGAAAAGAGCAGGGACAAGAACTGGGCTGAAGATGATGAAGAGTGGGGTCGCAACGAGAGCACCAATGACTGTCCCCAGGAGAGTGAGACCAGCAAGCGCTAGTAGGGTTCCACCTAATGGAAGGCCGGTTATCACTGCAAGAACTTGGCCGGCTGAGGGGCCACCGCCACCAAATCCTCCATGTTCACCGTACTCGTGCTCGCCAAAGCGCGGCTGGGCGGGGCGAACTTGGATATGGTGTGGCTGAGGACGGTCTGCCATTGTTGACGAGAGGTGGGTGGAGAGAGAGAGAGAGTTTAAGAGAAAGAGAGCTTGGAGAACTGTAGTGGAAGGATAGAGATGGAGAAAGAAGAGGCGTCGAGGTGGTGGTTTTATAGGAGAGGAGGCGGTGACACGTAAGGGTTGAGAGGGTGTGTTGGGGCTTTGCATGAGAAACAAGTTTCACTGTTTCAGTGCAGCTTATGGGAAATTAGAAAAGGATAATACTTGGGTCCTGACCGGTGAGGACCTATTTTTGAGGTGGATCAATAATATTGAAACACTTGGCACTTTGAGTAGATCAATAATAATAAAAAATTACTTAAAGTGCCAAGTGTTTTAATATTATTGGTCCATCTCAAAAATAGGTCATCACCGGTCAGGACCCAAGTATTATCCATTAGAAAAACCAAAAAGTAAGAGTAATGATATTAATATAATGTTTTTGTATCATATTTTCATATCATCTTAGGTGGCATTTGATGTAAGCAGCCACGTCATTTAAATTAATCAGATTTTTAAATTTAGTTTATTATTTAATAAACTAATAATTAAGAAAAACTAGTTAATTAAATGATGATTGTGGTATACAAGGAGTCTTTCTCCTTCCTTTTCTTGGGTTTTGCAAATTTTTCAAATGATGTGGCTGTCCACATCAAATACCACCTAAGATGGTATAGAAATGTGGTATAAAAGCATAATATGAATAACATTACTGAACGGGCAAATTTTTAGTTGTGATGGGAATACGAATGGTACACCACATATTTTTATGTAAGTGATGAGAAATTTTATTTTTTAAATTATTAACTTTTTAACACACATATCTCATCATTTATAAAACGACACGTGATGTATCATCTTGTGTGACGGTCACACTGAAAAATCTCTCCCATATTTGGCGTTGGTTCTGCCCCTCTGTTTTTGTTGCCTGCTGTTTTATGAACGGGCGTTACTCTCTCGAGTTTGTCTGTGCGTGCTATATAAGTGCACCGAATTGCTTTTTTATTTTTAATTATTTTTTTAGTGGAGAAATGCAATTTCAGTTTCAAGTTTTCAACTCATAAATTTCCAACAAAAAAATAATTAAACTCATAAAAAATGCGAATCCAATGTTCACATGCAAAAAAATACAGAAAATCCACATACTTGCTCTACGTAGAGCATATAGCATTAGTATACACGTGAATCAATTCATCTATTTATTCGTTATGCTCTAATTAATTTTATTTGTAAAATCATTTTGTATTATTGTTCATTTTAAAAATTATAAGGCTTGCGTGACGTGCAAGTGAATAATTATTAAGCTAATTACGTTGTTGTAGTGAATGCGACCAAGCTCGGTCAAATGAGTAGAATAGATGCGGTTGCAGTGTCGAATGCACTGCAGACTTCTGCACCTAAGCAACTACGCCTAAGGAAGGAATGCCTCTCGACCTAGGGTTCTAAAACCTGAAGACAAGGTGACTAATTCACTACGAAGTTCATGATCTTGTATGCGTGGTTCGGCTGCTTCAGTTATATTGGTGAGAATATAAGTGTGTGGAATCAATATCATGTTGAAAGGGCAAAGATGCTCAAAGGAGATGAGTGTTTATATGTGAACATGATTTAGTCGTCTGAATGTTGAACTATGAAATGCACCTGAGAGTAACCGATCATAAAACGCTTCACATGATAAGCTAATAAAGTCACCTCTTTGAGCGAAATAATAGATGACTCTTCACCGGACAAGATTTGGATAGATAACCAATCGGGCAAAAGCAGTATTGTATACTTGTCCTGACAGAAGGTGCTGCTAAATCGTCTGGTTCTGGGTCCAGTGCTGTTTACTTATTCAAATTAAAGATGTCGCCGGTTGTCAATACAATGTTGTTTACTTATTAAAACTGAAGACGTGTTGACGAGAAGGTTAGGATAATTAGTGTTTTCGCATAGAGCGTTTTGAGTTGTTTGTTGAGTTGAAAGGGTTTCTCACATTGCACAACCTCTTATATTTATAGGGATGACTCATTATGAATAGACATGTTGAGGTAGAGTCTTGATAGGATTGTGCCTACTCAACATTTACCTGGATATTCCCTAATTATCTCTTCCTTAATGGAGATTCAATATTTATTCAGTCTCAGCTTCTTTGATTTGAACAAGGATTTTGAGCCTAGTCCCATTATGCATGTGATTCATGTTATCTGATCAAACATGAATTATGATTCTTTGGATAATTCACATTTTATTAGAACCCATCCTGATCATTTCCTTGGTAATTCTAATTCATCAAGGACTCAACCGAACCACGCTTGAACTTTATCCTTTCATAGTCATACTTCTACAGGGACTCAATCGACAAGTACTTTCTTGCGTTGAAAGCTTACTAACCTGAGAAATCATTACTGGTATGAGAATTATGGCTTTTCAAATCAGATGACTTATTCTTAGCCGTGAAAGTGAGTAAAATGACGGTTGGGACTACGATAAGTTTACTGTTGAAAATTCTTCAAGGTCCGAGAACTGTCATGTTATCAAAAGCTTACATGCGAAAAGCTGATGAAACGACATTGAAAGTCAATACTGCCCTTGCTGTTCTGCGGAATCAATAAGGGTAGAAACGACATTGTATATTTTTCATATTCGCGAACAAACCCCACAGTGGTTTGTCATATTTGGCACTCCAAGCGTGCCACGACTCACGTGCGTCGGAGGACACACTTCCCCCTACGCCGCCTTCTCCCCTCACCTGCGATGGCGAATCCAACTGAAAACCCAGCAATGGAAACTCCATACCCAGCAACTCCTTCTTCTTCTTGTTCCTCTCCTTATACTCCAAAACCAGAGAACCCAGCACCCCAAAGCCCCTCACCGTCACCGGCACTAGCATCAACGGCGAGGCTGTGGAGGCCCACCGCGCAGAGAAACCTGAGAAATCAATGGCCCAAGTTAGCTTCTTGCAGACAGAAATGGGCTTCTTCTTCTTCCACTGCAAGATCACACGCCACCTCTCTCGTAAACTCGTATCTTTCTCTCAAGTAAGTGTTTTACTGCGTCTGTAGGTATTTGATTTTCTGGGGCATGTTTGAAATTCAATTTCACGCTTAAATTACCATGCTTTTTTTTGTTAAAGTTTCAAAATTTCATGCTTTTTGCTTAGAGCTTCAATTGTTCAGAGAGAGTGTGACTGACTGACTCACTCTGTGTGTGCGTGTGTGCGCGCGTGTTTTGCTTCAGATACATGCCTTCAATGGAGTTGGGAGTTCTGAGTGATATGCCTAATATACGAAAGAAAGCTTGCCAGAAATTATATAAGCAGCAGGTAATGTTAACAAGCAAGCAGCTTTTAGCCTTTTACACGACCGCTTTTACAACTCTTGCAACATTGATCATGATAAGCATTGCTCTTGTGTTGTAATACTTTCTTAATTTCGTTTCAGGAGCTTCATCGAAGCGGACTTTTATCCTCGTACAAGGACATGGTATGCATCTTCATCATTTTACTAGTATTTTTAGTAAATTGTGTTATCTGAAGTAGACAGCATGTGGTTTGTATTGACTCAAAACGTCGACGACATTAGTTTTAGATGAATGTCAATACAACATATGAGTTTTCAGGATCATGTCAGACCGATTCATATAAGCAATTTGGACTTATAAGTTACTTAATAACATGTATGGTTTGACTTCTCGGGCGGTTATCAATTTTTATGATGTATAGTTGCATATTGAATGAAGCAAGGATTTTCATTTTTTAAGAGACCGTTTGGTGCTTTCTTTTTTTTTTTTTTTTATTTTGTTTGTTTTATCACTATTATATC
>JADOBS010300704.1:0-11061 GCA_015708375.1 Cydonia oblonga
AGATATGAAAAAAGTAAAAAATAAGTGTATTGTTATCACCGCCTTAAAATAAAAGAAATGAGTGATATGACCATGTAGGAGCATTTTTATAAGAATTGGTGCACATCTTGAAAAGGAAAAAAATCTGAATAAAATAGAAATTTTAAATTTGGATGGAATTACTTGGAATTTAAAATATCAATTTAAAAATATAAATAGAAATAGTTGGAAAAATTAGTCTTCTAAATCATAATTAATGCTTAAAAGTTAAGTAATGCAAATCGTCTCTCCCAATCCATGTCATATCATATCCCCCACCACCAACCGAAAAACGCGATTCGGACACTGACGGACTCCCCCAGTTCCTCTCCTTTACCGCTCACCAATCGCCACCTCACATCCAATCCCCCGCTTGTGTGCACCACCGAACCCACCCGCCTCCCGCCATGTCTAAACCCTCTGACGTGTCCTTCTTCCTCCTCCTTCTGGTCCTCTCCGGCCAGGCGCACGGAGGCCGCTTGCTCCTTTCGGACTTCAACCAATCAACGTCATCCGATCAGATCTCCGATGGAGTCCACCACCACCACCGGTCCCACACCTTCGCGCCCTACCTCACTCTCAAGAGCGCCCTCTCGGCGGAGGACTCCACCTGCGAGCAAACCTACGGGTTCCTGCCCTGCACCACCACCGTGATCGGCAACCTCTTCCTGATTCTGGTGTATGGTTACCTGATGTACTTGGCTGCCACCTACCTCTCCAACGGCAGCGAGCTGTTGCTCGAGATTCTCGGCCCCGGTATCATCGGAGGCTTGTTCCTCCCCATCCTCGGCGCTCTTCCCGACGCCATGCTCATTCTCGGTCAGTCTCTTTTTCCATTCTCTTTTCTTACTCGCTGTTTGATTTCCGAGAAAGTGATAGAAAATTATCATTTTTTTTTGTTTATTTCGGATGAAATTATGCATTTTTAAATATTGACTATATGTGAGTGATGTACAGTGATGGACCATAGGAATCTGCACACTCTGTTTTGTTTGTGTTTGCTTTCGAGTAATTCAACTTTTTTCCTTTTGAAATTGAAAGATTATACCTTTAAACTTTTGCAACCTTTGTGTTCTTTTCTTCTTTTTCAATATTTAAATAAAACAAAATTTGAATTCTCAGCTTTTTTTTCGAATGTATCTTTTCATTTGGATCCCAGTAGAGAGAATATGATATGAATTTTGAATTGTGATGTAGATTGGATCCCACTTTTGTTAGTTGCTATATCTGTTTGCGATTCATTCGAATTCAAATTGGCCCCAGTTGTTTAGCTTTATGCCTTATCCTTGATACCAAAATTTTGCTCGGATCTGAAGATTTTGATCTGGAATAATCAGACCCTGTTTTGGTTTAGTGATCGTACTTCAGAAGCAAATTTAAGATGAAAAAACAAAGGCCAAATGCTTAAAAGTTAAATCAAGAAGAGAAGAGAGTGTTCCTGCAATATAAATTGTGCTGAATTAGCACTTTGCATATGCAAATTTTGGAACTTTAGGGCCTGTTTGGTATCGTGTTAATTTGTTTTTCGTAATTTCTCAAAATATTTCTTTAGAACATTAAGAACAATTTTATTTATGATCCAAAAGTTTGTTTGCTATAAGATTCAAATTGTTTTTAAAATTTAATAATTAAAAAGAAAAGAAAAATATCGTACAACAACTCGGTGGAGAGGGAGATTAGAGAGAACGAGAGAGATGAGAGAGAAAGAAGAGAGAGGAGAGAGATTCGGGAGAGGAGAGGAGGTGAGAGAGATGAGAGAGAAAGAGCAGATGGAGGAGAGAGATTCTACGGGAGGAGGGAAAAAGAAAGGAGAGAGAAAGAGGAGAGATCTGTAAGGGAGGAAAGAGTAAGGGTTGGTTTGGTATTGCTGTGCTTTAAAAAAAAGCTGCTTCTGTTGTACTGTAAGAATAAGCGGCTGTGAAATTGTTTGGTAAAATTTTTTGTAAAAGTGTTTTTGAAAAAAAAAGCATTATTATAGTGTTTGGTAAACTTTTATGTAAAACAGATGTGAATAAAAACTGGTTTTTTAAAGCTAGGTTTTGCAGCTTCTTGTTTTTGGCTTTTTTTTACCCAAAACTGTGAAAAAAAGCTGAAGCTGAATGTTTACCATACCAGCTTTTTTCAGAATCACCTCAGTACCAAGTCAGGCCTAAGATATAATAGAAAGAGAAATAGGGAGTGAGGAGAAGAGAGAAAAAGTAGTGGATTTGGGGTTTAAAAACTCAATTTTTGTGTTTTTTAAGAACTAAGCTAATTTTCAAGTTAGTTTTGAATTCAGTTTTTTAAAATAGTCATACTAAACAAATATTCAAGTTGTAAAACTTAACAAGTGGTTTTGAGTTTAAAAAATATAATTCAAGTAGAATACCAAACAGGCTCTTACTTTTATGCAATAGTCTAATATATCACTTTCTCAAATACCTTAAACCTTCCCATTAGTCTTATAGCTTTACATGTTCGGTTTTCAGGATGTGTGGTGTGTTCTACAAAAAAGATGCTCTATGTTTTATCTATCCTATTTAGATTATCTATTTAATAATTAGCTTTTAATGGCTTCTGATATGTAATGTATTATTTTCAGTATCCGGACTTTCTGGAACTAAAGAAACTGCTCAAAGTCAGGTCTCTGTTGGAATGGGCTTGCTAGCTGGTTCTACTGTAATGCTTCTTACGGTAATATGGGGTTCCTGTGTTATTGTCGGAAAGTGTGATGTTGAGGGATCGGTTGCCATGGATAACAAAGATACAAAAGGGTTGAGCTTAACTGGTAAGTCTATTCTCTTTGCACGTTTCTTGAGAAATGTAAATTGCAAATTTTCTATGCATTGTTTGCACCTTACAAACATTATTCTGTTTATCTGTGGTCAGAAATTATTTTCACCTATGGTAAATGGGAAATACACAATGACGATTAACGAAGGATTGATTAAGATCCACATGATGTCAATGCATGTGTTGTATGTTGACCAGTTAAAGTTTTAATAAGTGATGAAATTCTAAACAAAGATTGAAATATGAAATTAAGAGAAATTTGTATTCCTGATGACATGTAGTGGGAAGGATGCTTTGTTGAACTAGTTGTATATTTGTTTCCTAATCTCCGGTTCTGTATATGAACAAGAGAGAGCAAGCTGTGAATGTTCCAACAACAAAACTGGACTACTTGACCTTCTTGTTCATCTTAAAAAACCCAGTTTTATATGCCTTCTTGACTGAATCTTTTAAATTATTGTGTTTGCCACTTCAGGAATCATAAATTTTGAATGTCTGATATATAAGTAAGCAGAACTGTTGGTAATTGCAGGTTCTGGTGTTAGTACTGATATCTGGACAAGCTATGCTGCAATGATTATGATTGTATCTGTCATCCCATTTCTTATTGTGCAATTACCGCAGCTTCTCAATTCCACCTCGGGTAGACACCTTGCAGTGTTGATTTCACTCATTGTCTCGGTAGCACTGTTGCTTTCTTATTGCCTTTATCAGGTAATTATAGTTTTAATCAAGCAAGTCAGCAATTACACACACTCTGCAGTGTAACCAATTTTTTTTCTTCTGTTTGCTTAATTTATAAAGCTTATTTGTAATTTACGGCCAACAAATTTGTCCGCTTTTCTTCCATCTATGTAATTTGCATTTTCTTGCGAAGATTGCTGGTACTTCTGCCTAGTAAAGCTAACTTTGTCAACTCGTAAGAA
Organism: Cydonia oblonga; assembly: GCA_015708375.1. Lineage (NCBI taxonomy): Eukaryota > Viridiplantae > Streptophyta > Magnoliopsida > Rosales > Rosaceae > Cydonia > Cydonia oblonga. Next base: position 3,717 of record JADOBS010300704.1, read on the forward strand.
AAAGGAAAAATAATTGAAGATGACATAACAATTGGCTACTCCTTCGGTGAAAGAGGGGGTGTTTGGGTTGTTTCATATCTTTAATAGGCAGTATAAACTAAGATCACAGAATTTATCTTGGTTTCTTATAAGGATTCCATATCACTAGATTGGTGGAAACTGTCGCTTGGATAGCCCTATTATTAATCAAGGGTGAGCAACCGCCTATGCTTTGTAGGTTTCATTATTAAAAGGTCTGAATACTTTTAAGCCCATTAATATTCTGTAAGTTCTTTTATACCAAGGGTTTGGATACCCATTGCGATTCTGTTACGCTAGTTCCGTGGCTAAAATAAACTGTTTCAATTTTCTTTCCTAGTATTACGATTTGGATCTTCATGCTTATTTTCACTGCTATTGACTTATATTTAATTGTTGGTGCAGGTGTTTCAGCCTTGGATCCAGAGGAGAAAAATTGCTTACGCAAAGCACAAGCATGTGATATCAGGACTCTTACAACATCTGAAGCAGCGTGCATTGGGAAAGCTTCTTAATGATGAGGGTGAACCTGATCAAGACATTATCAATAAGTCAGTATTTTATAGTAGTATTACGAATGGAGTAGTTAGTCATGTCTTTGCTTTGTGTCTCTTTGTTATGAGAGATTGTTGCATTTTTTTATTTTATTGTTGGATTTCGTTCTAACTCGTTTTCTGATTGTTTATGTGTCAGGTTGTTTTGTACAATTGACGAGGATAGGGATGGGCTTCTTTCAGCTTCTGAATTAAGAGCACTGATTATAGGAATCCGGTTTGATGAAATACAGTTGGATAGCAATGAAGCTGTAGAGAAAGTGATGAGTGATTTTGACACTTCTCATGATTCCCATATCAGTCGTGATGAGTTCTTCATTGGCGTCTCAAAATGGCTCAATGAGGCAAAGCGTCAAGGAGATATCAGTACTGACCCCGGCAATCGTACAATGAAGTTTTTAACAGACTTTCACAAGGTAATGTTTGCTTATTAAGATAGATTTAAGGTTTGCTTATTTGATACGACTTTTCTATGCTAATCTGTTAATGCTTCGTCGAGTACAGCGAACAAAAGAAGAGCACGCTCTTTTGGGGGCTGATGACCAAAGTGATGAGGTTGTCGAGGGTGTTGAGAATGTGAAGTGGACCTCTACCAAAGCAGGATTAATGTTGTTGGTAGGAACTATTATTGCAGCTGCATTTGCAGATCCCTTGGTAGACGCTGTTGATAATTTCTCCGATGCCACAAGCATTCCAACTTTCTTCATCTCATTCATTGCTCTACCTCTGGCTACTAATTCTAGTGAGGCTGTATCAGCGATTATCTTTGCCAGCCGCAAAAAAATAAGGACTGCCTCGTTAACATTTTCTGAGGTTTGTATCTCACATATCCCATCTCTTGATGTTTTTCCAATCTGCAAGCCTGTCAATATTTCACATCTCCAACAGTCGTATAATTTATCAGTCAGAGCTTTAACAAGTTTGCCATAAACTTACAGCTTTAAGTTTTAAACTTCCAGTTAGATCAAAATCTTTTCTAAAGTGTCCAACTGAATCCTGTTAAAATATTATTGACCAATTCCAACATTGTTTACGGTATCCTGCACAATTAGCCAATTAACCATCTTCTGTTTGTCATGATTTAAGTATGTTGATGGAGGAATGATATTTAATTTTGCTTTTTCTTTCCCTTTTCCACACACCAAGTAGGGATTTGAATTGTGTCTTATATGGTAATGTATCATTTTTCCACACACCAAGTAGGGATTTGAATCTGTGATTTCACCCTCCATCGTACTAGTTGATTGACATAACGCACTCATATTACAAGAAGGTTTTATTTTGAGTATTTGACTGAAGCCTGGATGCTATATTAATTGATGGGTGCTCGAGAGCACTAATACAATTGCATGGAAGATTTATTTTGATAACTATTGCACTGAAGGTACTATTGAAGGTGCTGCATGGGAAATTTGGTAAAGTAATCATGTTTTAGACTTCATATACAATTATAGTCACCATTTTTGTTTTATGATAATTCTAACCAAAACTTAATGTAAAAGTACTAATTTACCCTTAATGACAATCCACATTGCTCTTAACCATGAAAAAACAACAATTAGTTGAGATCTTGAAGCATAAAAGAGGTAGTCTCTTGAATACTACCCAGTACCCTTAATCTCGAGAGTAGATATAGATATTCAAATGTAATCAGAGAACGTGAAAATTGAAGATAATCTAGTAAACTAAACATAAAAATTAATCAGGAACTAAATCATTAAAGTTGTTGATTTGTCAAATGATTCATAATATATTCACCTGCATTGGAACATGAAAATCATTAAAGTTTTGACTAAAACCATGATATGAAATATCAAAAAGTTGATTTAGGAATTGGAAGCTGCAATCGACCAACCATACCATTGTTTCTTGGACAATTTGAAAAGGCTGATGTGTCATGCTGCCTTTTTTGTGTCAGAACATTCTTGCTACTTAATTATGCAAAATCGGCAAAGAGTGCTCTTCTGGTTTAAGGTGAGAAACCAAAAGGTTGCGAGAGAGTTTAAAGGAGGTTTTATTTTTGTTATGAGAAACCTTAATATTAAGGGTATATTAGTACTTTTACATCAAGTTTTGGTTAGAATTATCATAAAACTAAAATGGTGGTTATAATTCTATATAGGGCCTAAAATATGATTACTTTTCAAAATTTTCCGTGCTGCATCTAACCAAAAGAACAGAAAAATAAAAAAAATGAATATATGAAAGTACTGCATAATTTGAGTCCAATTCGTGAGCGTGAAAAGTAATGCACAATGTGGTTTTGTTGCTATCATGCCGTTGTCAACTGTAATATTTAGCAAATGAACCGATTGTTGAAATATGACCTCTTTATCTGTGTTTCTTGTTGCAGTTATATGGTGCAGTAACCATGAATAACCTCCTCTGCCTAGCAGTATTTTTGGCCCTGGTTTACGCCAGAGGATTAACGTGGGACTTCTCATCGGAAGTCCTGGTGATTCTCATCGTTTGCGTTGTGATGGGTCTTCTAGGCAGTCTCCGCACCGTCTTCCCTCTTTGGACGTCTTCAATTGCTTACCTACTCTATCCATTCTCCCTGGCGCTGGTTTACGTCCTGGACTATGTTTTTGGCTGGTCATAGATACATGAGGTCATACGAATCCATTTGAGTGCTCTTTGGCTTATATAAATCGACATGTTTTTTTTCAGTTTTCAATTTTCTTATGGTTTCCATGATCTTTGATAATGTTCTTGTGACTATGCCTGTTTCATTTTCGTCAGAAACTTGAGATTTGTAGTGGCACTGGTATTATCACACAATTTTCTCCGTATAAGCAAACGCCTGATATGTTATTGCAATTTTAAGATCTCTAGTTGTACGTTCTGAAATTTGTTATCTTTATTTTTTTTGTTAAACAATAGATTTTGTTAGATTAGTTATCGACGGGATTTAAACTTACGTTATTATGCAAGAACTTAACATTTTTTCTCAATTGTGGTAAAGGGCCACTTGCTATCTTGATTGGCTTGAACATTTTTTTCTTCGATTATGTGGGTTACGGTTAGTGGTTTTATCCCAATGTATCTTTTGACACTAAAATACTCAAACTGAAGTGTCGGAAGTTAAATTGGAAGTGACAAATCGCCAACTATTCCAAGATAAATTACAAGTTTGGAACAACCGAGCCAAAGCTCTACGCACTTCCCTGTAGAATCGCGTCAAAACGCGTTGACAGGTTGTGGCAACATAACCGAAAATATATGGGGCCAAGGAAAGTCGAAGCCAAAATGGAAGAGCAGGAAGAGGAAGGAAGAATACCATGGAGGTGGAAGATGGGAGAGGGACAAATCAGAGATGAATAACGGAAAAACGCAGGAAACTAACAACCGGAAAATGAAAAGAAAGCATGGGTAGACGATAACCACCGACCCCGGCCTAAGCTAGGGCATGCGATTTCTCTTCAGTGGTTTTGTTGCCTTCGATGACTTTGTTGCTGGGGGATCATCTCTCACTAGTTTCCTTTGGTTTGTAGTTGTGGTTCCGTGCTGTGTGGTACTTTGTGGAGAATGTTGGACTCATGTTTTCCATCACTTATGCGAAGTTGGTTTGCTGGATCTATGGAGTTTGTTTGGAGATCAGGTTTCCGGCGAGATCTCAGAGATGCTTCAACGGTGGCGGTTCTTGCATGACTAGGGTTTGTTATATGGTTTGTCAAATTCTGGGCTCAAAATCTTTGTTTGGGCTCTGTTTTGGGGGTCCATATCTTATGTTGTGCTTTGCTTTCCTTTGTAATTATGTTGTGTTGTTGGTAATAATATTACCTTTCTTCCAATAAAATTACAAGTTTGGAAACTCGTATGCTGACATTTTTTTAGATAACGTGGGCACAAATATTGCTGAGGTGGCCACACGATTGGCTGAGGACCTCGGTTGATTTGCTGTTCAAAATCTGCTTTATGTGGCATGCAGTATCCAGAGTATCATAAAATTGGGACTACAATCTGAAGAGCCAAAAAATTTTGAATCACAAGAACTTCACCATCCACCTGAAAAAACCATGTACAACACGCTGCTATTTCACTGTCTCTTCTTCTTTCTTATCCTCTGCGGCGGAGCGGCCTGCGGCCGCAACATCTCCAGGCCTCAATCCTCACCGCAGGATGTAAATGTGTCTGATGGGGTACACCGCCGGTCTAACAACTCCACTGTGCCCTACCTAACTCTCAACCGGCCCGGAGACATCGCGGCGGAGGCGGAGGGGGAGTGTGAGGAGACGTACGGGTTCTTACCTTGTACCGACAGCGTGCTAGGGAACCTGTTCCTGATTTTGGTGTACGGTTACTTGATGTACTTGGCAGCAACGTACCTGTCGAATGGAAGCGAGTTATTGCTAGAGATTCTCGGCCCTGGTATCGTCGGAGGGTTGTTTCTCCCCGTCCTCGGGTCGCTTCCCGACGCCATTCTCATTCTCGGTGAATATCTCTGACTTACCCTCTCATGCATTCTCTGTTTGGTTTTGGGCGGGAAAGTCTGGGAAAAAGGTGAAAGAAAAGCCGAGGACAACGTTGAAAAAGTGAAGAAGCATGAAAATTGTTAGTTGTTACTTTTTGGACAAACCATGTGGCCCACGACTGGGGAAACACATCTTCTTTTTCTCCTTTTATTAAATTATTGGCAGTGATAGGTGACTTTCAGACAGATCGGATAAGATATAAGGTTTTCAGTTTTTTATTTAAAACGTTTTGAAATTATACTTTTCTTTTAAGTTAGAAACTTTCGGTTTTCTGGAATCGGTGGTTTTTTTCGGAATTTTCGGATCATAATTTGAAATTTCTACATCTTGCATGTTTCGGATGTGATTACATGGATCTTTTTGCTTCTGTATGCAATTCAATAATATTTTGTAAATAATTATGTAAATTATAATACATTTTGTGGTATATTAGTATCCTACTGATTGTATACAACATAGAAATCAAACACTTTTTTCAATATATAATATAAAAGCCATGAACAAAAATACTTAAATTAACACCGAACATGACAATTGAAAAAAAAATAAATAACCAACATGACAAAATATAAAAAATGTTTACAAGATACACAGAATTAGTAAATAACTGTAAAATGTTGGATTTTTTTGGAGCAATTTGATTGGATTATCCAAATTAACAATGAACATGACAAAATATAAAAAAAATGTTGAAAAATGCTAAGGGAACTTTCTATAAAAATGAGACTTTTTTATGGATCCTCTGCCACCTCATGTTTACCTTGTGTTTTTTGGTACAATGTTTTATGATATTGATACGAAAATTGACATTAAACTATGAGGTGATGGAGAGTCATTTTTTGAGAGGGTCCCCTTATCATTTATCAAAAATGTTTACAAGATATAGTTAATTTTAGTGTCGGAAGATAGACTGGGATAAAATTGTTTCTGAATTAAACTAGTCTTCTTAATTTGCAGTATCCGGACTTTCGGGGAGTAAAGAAACAGCTCAAAGTCAGGTCTCAGTTGGAATGGGGTTGCTAGCTGGTTCAACTGTATTGATTCTCACATTGATCTGGGGTTCCTGCGTAGTCGTTGGCAAGTGCGATATCCGGAACTCGGTTGCCATCGATAACAAAGATACAAAAGGCTTTAGCTTAACTGGTATATTCTTTTTTTTTTTTGGTCAATTACTTAACTGGTATATTCGTCCACTTTATACAGTTTGCATTTTTTCTTTCCTATGCAGTCTACATTTGTCAAAAATGATACTAAGTTCTTACGGTAAAATTTCCACATTTCATACTGAGGATTCAGAAACACATCAAAAGACATGAAGAGGAAAGGATCAATGCTCAATATTTGAAAACCTTCCATGTGTTTTTCACCTCGGAGCTAATTTTTTATTTTATTCAGCAATTGTCGTCCTCTTCCATGAGATTTGAACACGACCTCCTCCAGCAGAGTGGAGTGTTTCTTGACGAAATGGTTGTTCGCTCCTCAGAGACCCTTTAAGTTTTGAAAAACTAATGAGAGAACACAAATCATGATTCAAACAAAAAATATGGACTAACGTGATCTCCTTTTTCAACAGTTAAATGGAATAAAACTCCCCCCTTTACCGTCTTTGTTTCAACCCTTGACCCTCTACTTAGTAGTTTATTTGCGCATGAGTTTAATATAATTAATCACAATTCATAATGGCTTTTGTGAACTGGGAATCGGAAATAACTCGTTTACAATTTACATGACATGCCTATATATTTGCTGCCTGAATGTTTTAAATAACTGTGTTTCTCACTTGAGGAATGATATATTTGGAGATGTTTTGTATTTGCAGGTTCTGGTGTGAGTACTGATATCTGGACAAGTTATGCTGCAAGGATTATGGCTATATCTATCCTCCCTTTCATTATTGTTCAATTACCAGCCGTTCTCAATTCAAAATCCGGGAGCCAGATCGCAGTTTTGGTTGCACTTGTTATCTCTGTCGCACTATTTATTTCTTACTGCGTTTATCAGGTAAATTTGATGTTCATGCAGCAATCAATTACATAATCTGTCTAGTCTGATATGTCCACTCAAGCTTAATCTGAACTTACAAAACACATTTAATTGTGGTGCAGGTGTTTCAGCCTTGGATCCAGCGGAGGCGAATTGCGTATGCAAAGCACAAACATGTTATATCAGGAATCTTACAACATCTAAAAATGCGCTTCGGAAGTCTCCTTAAGGATGACGGTGAACCTAATGAAGAAAATATAATAAAGTTAGCATTGTTTATCAAATTTTTCACTAGGATTAATGCACTTTTTTTTA
>JADOBS010300705.1:0-11062 GCA_015708375.1 Cydonia oblonga
ATATATATATATATATATATATATGTCTATAGATTTTTTAATTTATCCAAAGATTGAGTTTTGTCTGTGTTTTCCTCCATTTTCTCATCCAGTTTCTGGTAAATTTTTAATTTTTAATTTTTTTAATTTTGACTTTTTGTATGTGGTTGAATCTTATTTGATCTGCTGTGTTTAACTGAAATGGATTCAGCTGCTTTTGGGAATTATGAATCATATTTGATAGGATTTTGGGTTTCTTAATTAGGGTTAGTGAAAATATTCAGCTTAAGCTGTCTTGAATGGAGATTTTGGGATCTTGAATTGGCCTTTAATTGTTAATTGGCCATAAGTGTTTGATTAAAGTTAGGTCTAATCAATTAATATAAATTGTTTTTGGAAAACTAAGTTGAATTCTGGATGGGAGGTGGGGATTCATTCTGAGAATTGTTACCCTATGAGGATATTGACCGTTAATGGTGAAAGTTATTTTATTTTTCAATTATTTCATGAATAAATCTGTTGAGGAAGATGATAGTTTTCTTAAAAATAGCATCAGAGGGGAAAATGGGTATTGAATTTGTTCAGACTTTCGGCTGCTTGTCTGATGCAGCTATATCTTAATTGGATGATTCATTTCAGTTTGCGATTTCTTTGATTTACAATGACGATTCTCCTGTCTCGTATATTAAGCTGGATTGTGTTGGATTTTGATACATCAGGTGAGCATATAGATTGAGAAATGCATCCTAAAGAAAGGCAATGGGACACCTGGGAGAACCCTTCCACCGGGAATGATGTGACAAATACTATTTCCTCAGATCATCAACCTTTTACCAGTTTCAAATCACGGCAGCATCAACAGAAGTGGGAAAGTCCCTCTGTTTTAGATTATGAAATGGGGATGGAACCGTCCTTCCAGAAATTCCACCAGCCTTCTGATTCGCAAACTTTGCATACTTGCAACTCCAATAACGGTACAAAAATACCAGATCGAGAAGATGGTAGGATGCATGAGGTGCAGCAGCCCAATAAAATCCAAGACTGGGATCCAAGAATGACGTTGAACAATCTCTCTCTCCTGGAACAAAAGATCCATCAGCTTCAGGATTTAGTGCATGTGATTGTTGGCCGGAGAGGTCAAGTTCTAGGACGACCAGATGAACTTGTGGCTCAGCAACAGCAGCTCATAACTGCCGATCTTACTTCCATAATTGCTCAATTGATCTCTACAGCAGGTAGTCTTCTACCATCTGTGAAGCATACACTTTCCACCACGATTCCTTCTACAGGACAGTTTGGGCAGCTTGGTGGGTCATTCATTCCTTCTGCAGCAGGAAATGATGCAGGTGTTAAGTTGCAAGTTAATAGCGGAATCAAATTAGGTGATCAGGCCAACCAGACTGATCTAACAAGTAATTATGGGACTGAGCACATGGAAGAACATGAAACAAAAGATGAAGAAGATGCTGATGAAGGTGAGAATCTTCTGCCTGGTAGCTACGAAATTTTACAGTTAGAGAAAGAAGAAATCCTGGCACCCCACACTCACTTCTGTGCAATTTGCGGAAAGGGATTCAAGCGGGATGCAAATTTAAGGATGCACATGAGAGGTCATGGAGACGAGTACAAAACCGCAGCAGCACTTGCAAAGCCCAACAAGGAATCCAGCTCCGAACCAACACTTATCAAAAGGTATGCATGCCCTTATGCTGGCTGCAAGCGGAACAAGGATCACAACAAGTTCCAGCCCTTGAAGACTATTTTATGTGTCAAGAATCACTACAAAAGAACCCACTGTGACAAACGTTACACTTGCAGCAGATGCAACAGCAAGAAGTTCTCTGTTATTGCAGATCTGAAAACTCATGAGAAGCATTGTGGTAAGGACAAGTGGCTTTGTTCTTGTGGCACTACCTTCTCAAGGAAAGACAAGCTTTTTGGCCATATTGCCCTTTTCCAGGGTCACACTCCTGCCATACCCCCCGATGAACCAAAAGGAACTCTAGGGCCAACTGACCACGTGGAAGGCAGTGAAGCGTCAAACAGAGTTGGAAGCATTAACTTCAGTTTTGGCTCCACTGCTCCTGGCGGAGGTGGTGGATCTCAAATTCTCATGGACGTGAAAGAAAGTGTCGATGATCCTACTAGTTACTTCTCTCCATTGAGTTTTGAAACCTGTAACTTTGATGGGTTTCATGAGTTGCCTCGACCCCCGTTTGAGGATTCAGAGAGTTCATTCTCTTTTCTAATGCCAGTGTCTTGTAATTACACTGACAAAACTGGAGGGGAGTCGAATTTCAACAATCTTCAACGACACTAATGATTGCTTGCCGCCAGCGTATGATTTTCTTTGACATTTGTAAGTTTTAGGTGATCCCATATATTGTGATTTCTTAAGCTTGAATAAATGATGGTGTTTACTAGTTTGTAGCTTAATAGAAGTTGTAGTAGGCTCTAGCGATGTTTAAATGTTAGTCTACCAATTCTGCATCATTATTTCCGTTAACTTTTAGTGTTCATCGGTCTGATTCTGCATTTCATATTTGGAATTCTTTCAGAGATGGTGTTTTTGTTTCTCTCTATTTACCACTTTCCTTCACAGTTCTTGTAACTCCCATAACAATAGGAATTCACTGCCATAACAATATAACATAGTTAAACCTTCAAACATGTGTCACGATTCTAATAGGGTAGTAAATCTACACTGGTTAGGGGGAGCAAGAACGGAACCAAAATAAGCAAGCCCTTGAAAAGGGTCTTCAACTTCGCACACCTGCAGACAACCACTTGATCAAATCGCTTACATCTTTGTAAACAAAATGATCAAAGCTTTACCCTTAATTTCCGACGTGGGACAACACTCCGCATCCTCACATTGCAGAGTAATTTTGGGATCTCTGTCGCTGTCCGAGAGAGAGTAACAGCAATTTCACCAACTTTTTCCTAAGTCGCAAAAGATGTCATACCTAACCCTAATCTTTAGACACCCACCCTACCCCTACACAGATTGAGTACTTCAAGGAACTTTGTTAGTACACCCGTAGGATCGGTTCGCCAAATATGTTAGGCATATATTTCCTCAAGTCTTGATCAAATCAGTTGAAATAAAGAAGTTTGAAGTGCTTGATAAAGCACAAACAAGTCAACAACTAAGCACAAACAAGTCAACAACTCGATCATCATTTTGCTCACCGTAACAACGCCATTACAATTTGAAACCGTAAATGAAAATTGTTTTTGGTTCATCTAACGGATCTGCCCGTAATGAGCATTGTGGTGCAGAATGAGCTTCAAACCCTTTGCACCTTCTCCTTTTGACGACTTCTTCAGAGGGCCGCAGCTGTTGTACTTTTCTCTCAAAGCTCCGTTTCCTGAGTAAGACCATGTACGCCCACAGGGAGAACTGTCGGGCCACATAAACCTCTCAGAAAGTGGGTTCACCAGACCTTCACGAAATTCTTGAGCTGTTTCACAGAGCAAACCCTGAAACACAACCAAAATCATGCTTAAAACACCTGCATTATGCGTCAAGGGTGCGTCGAGGGTGGAAGGAGAAAATGATTAGAGTATTAGTTGTAGCATCATTACCTTTTCCATGGCTTTGATCTTCAGGGTAACATCGTTACTGAGAAGGACAAGTTGTCCATCGTTCCTCTTCATCCTTCTGTGTAAAAGAGCGCAATCTAGGATATGGTCTTCTGGGGACGGTGATACAAGGTCCACCATGCTCCCACACCTCGAAAAAGTCAATGAGCCCGTTGTCCTAGAAGGAAAGCCCCAACTCTTCTCGCTAAATAGAGACTGCGGCGAAGCAGGAGGGGTTGGAGCAATCAGTCTTCCGTCTTCCATTGAGCTCTGGACATGGATCCACCAATTTGTTTTAATCATACAGTCTTTGATCCATTCCAGCACCAATTCAGCCTCTGTTTTCTTTCTGAAAAGGCTGCCACGTTGCTTCAAGCAATCCAGTTCCCGTATGACTGTTTACAATAAGCGAGTGCTTTCACAATCATCAGGAACAACTTTACCTAGCAAATAATATGAACAGGCAAGAAAACTGATGCAACGTAATTCAAATTTCATTACCCGTTCTTGGAATGATTAACTGAGTCCCCTTAAGACCTTGTAGAAACTGCAATGACTTCCTTGATTCCTTGTCGAGAAGAGTAGTAGCGTCCGCAACCATAGTCCAGCTCCTCTTTCCTTCTCCAACAGATTTATTCTGAAAATTAACTTTGAGTTACACGTCTATGCTCGATAAAGCTAGTTAGAGCCATGGAAATAAAATTCATGAAAGAAAGTTAGAGCTGTGGGAATAAGAAAAATTTAACCAAGTGTTGACCAACTTACAGAGCATGCATTGGTGACCTCCTTATTTTGAGTGTAAGAGAAAGATGTGCTGCTTCTTGTCGCTGTGTTAGGGACCGAAACTTCTGATAAGCTCTTGCCCTCAGAACTTTTTATTGATTGAAAAGGAATCCTTTCTGTTCTTACTTTTGTTACCGTCAACTTTTTCTCCGCCCTAGCTTGATTTCCAGAAGTATTTCCTGCTAATTTTATTTCTTGGAGTTCCTTCATTATCTGGTTCTCTTTTCCTGGGGATTCAATGAGCTCTTGTTGACTGAAATTGGAGACTGGAGATAATTTCGACGAGGATGATGTGCTTGATTTCGAATGCTTAAATTCTATCTTACCCTTCTTTTTCAAAGACCTCAGTCGAAGAGTATTTGGGGTTAAATTTTCCTTGTCTGGAGTAAAGATCTCCTCCTCCTGTTCAATACCATCATCACACGCAGCTTCTGCAGGTTTTCCTCTCCTCTTATCTGTTTGAAGCTTTACAGCACTAGCAGGTTTACCTCTTCTTGCCCAAATGCTTCCCATCATCGTACTTGATTTATTCTCAGATCTCAGTGGAGGGCTTTCACAGAGTTCCGATTCAGGCTGCACTGCTGCAGTAAAGAGAGATTGTGGGGTCTGCCTCTCTTTGTTATTTATTAACTCCGACATAGATGAGGTTCCAGATTCTGTCACAAGAGGTGCAGAAGAAATGCTTGAATCCCTTTTTTCATGATCTTCTGATGCCACGCTTTTGTTATCCGATTCTCCATAACTCACATCCAATAGACATTCTTTTTCATCAGAAAACTCAAAGTTCAGGTTAACAGGCAAGTTGGATTTTGGTTCTAGGGTCAGGCTTTCTTCTACAACTTTCTGATCTTTGATCTCCCCGAGGACTTCCCCGATTGGCAATGATAAGTTCTCCATCACAAGGGGTCCAGAAAAAAGACATGAAATATCAGTCTGTCCATTATCTTTTCTCGATGGGCGTTGGTTCTCAATTTTCTCTGGTACAGAATCAGCAGCACAAGCTTCCTTTTCCTTTTCATCAAAATGTTCAAACTTTTGGCTAATCAGCAAGTTTGATTTTGGTTCTGGGGTCAGGCTTTGTTCTGGAACTTGCTCATCTTTGTCCTCCCCAAGTACTTCTACAGTCGGCAAGGTTGAGTTCTCCATCACCTGAGGTCCAGAACAAAGACATAAAATGTCAAACTGTCCCTGATCTTTTCTCAAAGAGCTTTGGTTCTTCTCAGGTACTTGCGCAGTAGGATCGGCCTCTTCCTTTTCACCAGAAGAACGTTCAGCATTCAGGTTGGCGGGCAAGTTTGGTTTTGATTCCGCTTTCTCATCTAGCTGAGTTTTGGTCTCCTCGAGGATTTCCCCAGTCAGAAGAGGTGAACTCAAAAAATTAGTCTTTCCATGGTCTTTTCCCAATTGACTTTGCTTTTCACCTTTCTCCGACACTTGCACAGCAGGACAAGCCACCCCTTCATCTGCAGTAGAAAAAGAACTTTCTGAGTTCTCTCTTTCAGAAACCTCTTCTGTGACACAGTGAGGTTGTAGGCGCTGGTTTTCCATTCGATTAGGATTAGATTCTTCCATCTCCAAAAACAGGTTCACCGATTCCGTTCCAAACGCCCAGAAACTTGAGACTGCATTCTCTTCACCACTACCTTTTGAAAAGTTCTCGCCCCCTTCTTCGCCTTGATAAAAAATTGAGTAAACGGCATTTTCCGACAGTGGAGGTGCTGATGGGACCTCCATCTTCCCAATGACTCCCAAAATTTCATCGGAGAACAACGATTCTACACCCACGGAATTTGAATCTGGCGATTCAGTTTCTTTGTTCTCAACTGGCAAAGAATTCTCACTCTGCACAAACCCATATAGAAAACGCAAACGAAAATTTGTATTAAGTTCATTGGCAACTTTCGGACCCTATTTATTTCAATTCAATTCGAATAAAGAAATAGGAAATAGATTGAACGAACAACAGAATAAAAAACCATTAAAAAAACAATCTTCGTTTCATGGAACAATCCAACAAGCAATCTTTTGGACATTCTTCAAATTCATGTCTAAATTAAACAAACCACATATTTGCTTACCTGATCCAATACTTGTTCTGCATTTTCATCATCGTCGTGCGCTATGAATGGCACGAAAGGTGTTTCGAAATCATAGGCCTGCCTCATAGGAATCCAATGCAAGCTGTAGACCCTGCTGGAACCACCAAGCCTGAGCGTGTCCCCTTCGCTCAGCTCCACTCTAACTCCCGGCTCGATCTTCTTGTCCGAAACCCAAGTCCCATGTACTGCAACAAAAACCCCAATTAACCCAACGAGTCCTATAAATTTCTGGGGTTTTCTTATTTTATGCAAAGAAAACTAATTGAAATGCCAAATAAAAACCCCAACTTCTTACCTGATGACAAATCGGTGAGAGAGAGCTTTTGAGAAAAAGGGTCGGAGAGGATTTGGAGGTGGAATCTGCTGATGCTGGGGTGAGTCAAGACGATGTTGCAATCCGGGTGTCGGCCAACGATCAAGATTTCTTCATAGGTTTTCCGGTGGACGGTGGAGATGGGTTTGGACGGCGGCGGGGATTTGTTGACGATGAAGATGTTCTTGAGAATGGCTCCGTTCTTGAGGACCGTGAAGACTGGGATTTTCGGCTCCTCTTCTTCCCTTCCTTCTCCGTTCAGCTTCCTATTCACTTTCTCGTTCGCCATGACCGTGTTCTTTGTTGAAGAATTTGGATTCTGCGTAGGGCAACTGGGTTTTAGAGAGAGAGAGGGGGAGGAGAGAGAGATGGATGACGAATTGTTGTAATTCCTGGGGAAAATATTTGGGAGGTTGTGGTGGGGTTTTATTTCAAAAAGGCGACCGTTGTGATTTTTTTCAATTATATAACGGCTATTGCCGATGAGTTAAGGCCATCCACGACTAATAATTTTTGGATTTTGAAACTTGATTCAAAATTGTAAAGATTTTTAAGAAAAGAAATGTTCAATAAATAATAAGTTTGTTTTATCAAAAGCTTCCAAAAATATGCAAAGGGATACACGGTAATTCAATAAATAAAAGTTTGTTTTATTAAAATCTTAATTCAAAATTGACGTCATCTTACCCGAAGACAGTAGGCCGAACTTGAGAAGGCTGGGCATTTGGGCTGGAAGTTGCCGGCCCACCACTTACCTTTGGTTTATTGGACTACTAGAGAGGATTTTTTTGGTTAGAGGGCAACATTGTTGTCTTTGCCCTTGCCTTTCACCAACTGATGCAAATGCTCTAAGGAGAAGGGTGAGCACGGTCGGGTTAAGTAACTTCACCCTTAAAATCGAAAATCGAACCTAATAAAGTAACTAGTTTGGTTGCGTTTTGGCTCTGTCTTGTTGGTTCTATTCTGTTTGAGCTTGAATCCTCATTTGGGATTGTTTCAGTAAACTCCAAAGATAATCACAAAAAGAGAGTGGAGGACGGCGATGCAAGTAATCTGCTTTGGATTTTGATGTTGGAGTATGCCGTTACAAGTGCAAGAGGCGCAAGTTCCTCAAACGAGAGCGAGCTCGTTGTTTAGTGGATGACAATGTTGATTCCGTTGTTGCTACAACACAAGAAAACTTCTCACAAAATTTGAAATAGAAGGGGCATGAGTACTTGATACAAGCGGATATAGAGAGGGAGAAATTCAAACTCGGGACTTCGAGTGCACAGAGCGAATGCCCTTAACAAGAAGGTACTAATTCGCAGTTTCAAGTTTAGCCCCTTCCCCAGAAAACTGCCCCATTTTCCTTGTAGTTATAATCCTGAAGCTTTTGACTGTTAGCAGGCTTCCGGCAGAAGGCCAATAGTTTCGTTAGCGATTAAAACTGACCAAAACAAATATTTCACTCGGAAAATATCGAAGACGGGACTCAAGCCGAGCTGCAATTAAACAGCTGTGGTCATTTCTGCCACCGGAGACAAGTACAGAAATTGCTGTTATCTTAGTACAGGATCCCATCCACAAGAAATTAACAGCCAAAACTTATCATACACGGATTGAGATCAGCTATCGTACAAAAAGATAGGTCAAAATTTGATGTTACAGAAAAAAGGATTCTGATATGGGAATCTTAAGCACATTGCTTAGTTGGTCCTTTACATACTTCATGACTCGCACGGTGAAAATTTATCCCAACTCCCATCAAACGTGTAACTACGGCATCATCTAGACACAAGCAGTTCTGAAATAAAAAGCCATGAAACGCAAACCCCATATTGATTTGGCCGGCAATCCAGCACGAGAGGAGCTCAATCCTGCTTACTTTGAGAAAGCCTTGCACGATGTCTTAGCTCAGCTCTTTTCCACTTAACAATCAGGCGACACAAGGAAAAGAGTGTGTTTACCTGCGAAAGCAATTAGATTCAAGTTAAAACAAAGAATTGAAAATACGGAATCAGACAAGATAGAATAATAGATGAATATCAATCGCACATACTAACCAAAATTATGATTGCAATGACGAGAAGAGGCCCAGACCAGAGCGTTGAGAGAAAAACTCCACCCTCATCAAAATAATCCTGACCGGCAAAGCTCTTCCAGTTCGCACGCAGGAAACTATTGAGCCTCTCTGCAAGATATACTCCTGCCACTGCAAAACAATTTCCACATATAAGTATCTAGATAGGCAACAGGAACATATTACATATGTAAATTGACATGCTGAGGAACATATATAAGTATCTAAAAAGCAAAACCCAAAAGACATGAAAATTATTTCTTCGTCGCCTTCATACTCACAGCAGCACAAAAGAACATCAGTACTTAACGCTGATGTCATAATTCTATGCACTTAAAATTAAAAAATTTATAACCCCTTGTGGTAAGTACTGGTTGGTGACTGAATTGGCAAAGTTTCCAACCAATCTCGAAAACTGGAAATTACTACAATTCTCCATTGACAAGCTTCTACAAAAGGTATGAGGAACATTCATGCATAATTTCACTAAAACATCAATCCTCTGATGAAGAATAAAATAATTCTTCCAAAGCCCTAAAGAGAAACAAGGCTAGCAAAATGCTATTGTTTGCAGTGCCAGTTCCAAGAATTAAATCAGATGTTTCAATGGATTTCCTAAATAACCAGAACTCGTAACGGAAGATATTCATACATATTCTGGAGAAATCACACAGCACGTGCAATACAAAAAATCTATTTATTTTAGAAGCTTCAATTAAAAGAGCACACAAGTGATTAAATAATTGCCAGAAATATTTTTGCTGTAACCTCCTTCTGAGAAAAGTTGTGTCCAGTTGAGGCCAAGGAATTCGTGAACAAACCTTTGGCACTCCTTCCCCAGTTTGATATAAAGCTTCGTCAAGGCTCCTATGGAATCTTGCCTAACAACTCGAAAAAAATTAAAGATTGGTCGAAAAAAATTAAAGATTGGTCGTGTTTATTCATCAGTTTTATGGTTCCCTCGTCAAACAAGATCCTGAAACCATATCCTAAATTTGAAAGTCTCACATCGAACTATCGAAGCACAAGTTCACTAATAGATAGTGAAAACTTGTGTCAGTGGAGTCAATCATAATCATTTGATTTTATCCAATGTTATGGGCTACATCTAGCAGGACATAAATCGAAAATTATTTCGCTGAAAATGCAATAAATAAAAAGGAGTTCTGCTGCCATATCACAAGTTTCATTAAAACCATACAAAACCGACTAATTTATGTGCTGAAAATGCAATGAGTTATGGACTTGTGTAACCGTATAAACCACCCAAATTACTTGTTCGGTAGAACAGCAGGTTTCTTTACAGGCAAAATTTCCACCTTTTGAACCAAGACCATAAACATGATGGTTTCTCTGCTACCGCCATCAATTATTTCTAGAAAAGCAGCCAGAACCAAGACGAGCTGCTTAGATCTTGCAGAGGTCATCTCCGATTACCATTCTCAATCATGATTTTTTGCTTCTGGAATCAACTTATTCTGATCCTAAAAAGTATGCAAAGTGAACCAAGGACAAGCAGTGAATCTAACCAAATGAAAGTATTTTAGCACCACCCATTATACGTTTCATCAATGATCTATTCTAGTCACAAGCGTAAAAATGCGGCTTCACTCGCAAGAGGACTAAAGACTTGCCGTGAATCTAACCCCAAATGAAAGCATTTTAGCCATAACCCATTATATGTTTCATAAAACAACTACTACATATATTTCTATTGTTGTAAGGAAAGAACAATCCTTCACGGATTGACTGAAGGCGGAATCACACATTACACCATCTCGCAAACAACACATAAAACTACATATTTACCAAAATTAACACATTATACACAAACTCAAAATTAATACCACACCAGAAGCTACAAACAGAATCAATCTAATCGAAACATAAAATCATATGTAAGAAATAATAATAACAAAACCAACTTACATGCCGAAAGGAACAGAAACATTTGGAAGTTGAGATTCCTCCTGGAGGTAATGGCTACTATCAGAAGCACAAGATGCATGCCCATTAAACCCATCAACCAAGGTTCCTGCCAATAACCCATTAAATTAAATTAGATTTTCTTTTCAAATTTGTTTACTTTCTGGGAAAACCAAACACACAGAGAGAGAAAGGGGGGGGGGGGAGAGAGAGAGAGAGAGAAAGATAAAATAGAGGTACCGTCCAGTCTATAGCGTGGAAAAAGCCCAAGAAATTGTTTACAGCAGGTGCAAGACCCGAACGTAACTCTGCGGA
>JADOBS010300706.1:0-11063 GCA_015708375.1 Cydonia oblonga
ACCACAAAAAAAAAAAAAAAAAAAAAAAAAAAAAAAAAAAAAAAAAAACAAACAAACAAACAAAACAAAATGATTAAATATGGATGGGTCATCTCTCTTTCTTGCCTCAGTCAACAATAGACTATGGAAACAACTTATCCATTTTTATTTATAGGTCTTGCTTACTCAATTTCGACATCAAGGATTTGAAGAAAAAGAAAATGAAGGATCATGGAACGTGGAATATGAAGAGGATCCAAATCTTATACAAAAACATTTAATGAACAAAACTAATAACTTTTTTGAATCATGAGAAATCGAACTTGAGACATCTTCGAACGATGTGGAGAAAAAATATTGTTAGACAAAAGACTAGTTGGGTACAAAACCGGCAACCAACTAAATATATGATTTGTTTTCTTTCTAGTGTTGGGATTAAAAGTGAGATATATTTTGCCACGAAAGGGTAAACTAACCGAATCGAACCAGTTCATTTTGAGCTCGTTTGATAACTAAGGTTTCGAACCAATTTGTTTTGAGTTTCGGTTTAGATACACCAGCCACTCGACAGTGTCCGAAACGGAAAACATATATATACATATATTGGCGGCATATTCACAACATGCAAAGGTCATTACTTGAAGGATTGATGAAAAATGGAAACGAACTGGAACAAATTTATTTGTAATCAGAATCGGAATGAAATTAGAAGGCATATAAATGTCTCAGATGTTTTGTTTCCCTTTCATACATTTTACCACCGTACATGTATATTCTACCACCCTACATGAATGGAAAACAAAAAGGTGAACAAAAATTTCTTTAACAAGATTTCCTATTCATTTACAGTCCTTGGCGGCTCAAACGGCCCTCTCGGAAAACTTGCTACAGTTTAAAACTGCGTCGATCCAACCTGAAATGAACATGAGCAACATCTGAACCAAACCAAGTAAATTCGGAAAAAGCGCAAGCATGGTGAATAATAATGCGTGAAGAATCAAAATATTTGCGACTTTGGAACCAGGCCAAGGGAGAACGAATGTGAATAAGTAAAGAAACTGACCTTGACAATGTTGATAAGTTTAGAACCGCACCAATGACGAGCCGTTATTTGAGTGGATAAGTAGAAATGCTACTTCCAACATCAAATGTCATCCAAGGCTAAGGCTAATTAATTGCAGGCGAATGACGGAACAGTCCTAATTGTTATGTAACTAATATACACGGATCGATAGGGCTAATCCCAAAATCTCATGACAAATCAAATGATCCTTGCCCTTCACTGATTGCATACAATAGTTTCTTGAACATAATTTCCTGTTTGAAGCATCGGTCACAGCCCACAATATCAGTAATAATGCCAGTATGACGGAAATTATTTGTTGCAATCAAGAATTTCAAGCACTCCTGCATTAATAAACCAAATATGGTAATACCTTGGTTGAATATGGAGGAAGCTTCAGGTAATTAGCGCATGTCATGACACTGGGCAGGTCATCATCTGCCAACTCTGAAACCCCAGTCCCGTTGATTGCAGCACTATTTGCGGTCGAAGAATGCTGCACCAGAAATTGAATCATTAGCACAATCCCAGTTATGCATGACCACTCTAAACACATGTTATCATTCAATAACTCCCATTGATGCCCAAAAATAGATCCTCAACTTTATAGGATACATTACTCGAAACACCCATCTTTTATACTGCATTCGTGCAAGGAACAAATTGCAACAGATCACCAGTATATTAATTGTACCATACCTTTCTCACAATGGTCAGTTTTGGATTCAGCACCGCCAAACCACCAGGTGGAAGCCGAGGTGCACCAGTAACAAACTGGCAGAAAGCGCGCTGCTGCTCTGGGGTGAACTCACCCATAATCTCGAGCAACTACAAATTTATAAACAAGACCCATATAAGACCAAAACAGAACCATTCATCCCCAAAGCCTTCCCATCAATATAGAACAAGAACTTACATTAAGTATTGCAGGGCTCTTGGCATTGTATCCATGATCAAACTTTATATGATCAGCAAGGGTATCTGCCTGCAAAATCAGAAGAAGAAAAATAATGAAATAAGTTAGCAATGTTCCAATTAAAACAGTGATTTAGTGAAGGGTTAAGTAGACAAATTACCTCCCACAACTCTCTACGGCCACAAAGCAGATAGTCCAACTCATGTGGAGTAAATATTTGTAAAGACGATATGTCAAAGACCTGATAGTCACGTAGTAAACAAGAAAGGAATTAATTATTATTCTCACAAAGTGCACAGAGAAACATACAATTAACTATCACAATCAAAGAACTACCAGGTTTTAAGCTCGAGAGAGGCGCTTATAAAATAATTACAAAAAAATAAAACTATAGTGAGTACCAGACCAAAAAGTTATTAAACTACAGTGATAGGCCTGGTCCAGCAACCTACTCAACGCCAGGTGAGGTTATTCACTGTTACAGAAGAGTACCCTTTTTAAAATAAATTTCAAATGCCTTCTCCCCTCCACCGCCATCCCCCTCGCCCAAAACCTTCCCAACGTTTGAGTTCACTTGCAGTTGAAATATATAATAAAAGAATGCAAATTAATTATAATTGCAACAGGACATTGAATTAAACAATGATATTTAAAAGCATCTTGGCACATAAAATGCAACATCAAAGATACAATGAGTTTATTATGACTCAATAATAATCAAAAAAAGAAAAAACTGAACCTGATTAAACCCGGCTCTAAATGCTTCAATTTGCCTCATTATCCCAGTCTTCACTGTTGCGTCAACAACAAAAGATATATACTCCTCCAAGTTATTGATATCAACCTGGAGTTTAAAAGAATGTTAAAAATGTCATTACAAGCACAACAGCAACCAAAAAAAGTAAATGAAGGCTCAAAATATAAATAAACCAAGATAATTTTGTTTACATTTTCATCTCCCGGTTTCAACACATAATCTGGATAGCCAGGAAGTGTAAAATCTAAACAGAGGTCATCAACTGATGCTCCACGGAAATGCAATTCAGCAATGGCATCACAATTATCACCATTTGATTCTAAATACAGTTTCCGGCAGACAAGGTTATGTAATTCCTGCAGAGTCTTTCCAAGCTCAGCATCAAAGGAAAGAACATCATGTAAATCAAGCTCCTGAAGGATTGGGAAAAAAGGAAAGAAAATACGTTTAATTTGTACATCAAAACCCTTTTGATAAAAATATAAATCTAAACCACTTCAATAAAACTATAGGTGAAATAAAAAGAGGTTATATTCTTCCACTAGCTTACTTGACCAAGCAAAAGCTTATAAAATGCTGTTGATAGTGGCAAGTCCAATAGCCGCCCATCTTGAAGAGCCTTAGCCATCACACGCCCAACCAACCTAAAGTATTCTATGACTTTTGAAAATTGGCTACCATCAGAAGCAACAGCATTTGGTGGCCAGGGACGTGGGAACAACCCAAGAGGAGCTTGGACAATGTCACCATTGCCTTTTCCATCTTTATGTTCATCTCCATCAATATCCATTGATGTTTTCTCCACGGAAGAATTTGATCTCCACATGCCCAGTCTAACTCTTTGTAGGTCATGACTTAAAAGCGTGTAAAACTCAAGTGTAGGACCCAAGCCAGTGCCCACTTCACCGAAATATTCTACTTCAAGCACAGATTTTTGGCTGGAATACATCTCCATTACTTTTGCAGCAGAATCCAAAATCCGGTTTCGGGACACACGAACTTTCTGTCGTTGCAATCTCCCAACTCTCACCTCTCGTTCATTTGCACCATGACCATCAGCACCCTGCTGCTGCTGAAGACGGTGCAAAGCGCGGGATAATCCAAAAGCCGTTGAATAGAAATACTGTCTCCGAGTCTCAAAAGGAAACAAAAATGGACATGCTTTTGTCAACTGGTAACACCAAGAAGGAAGACTCCCACTGCACAATGCAAGGGCATCTTGAATTTGTCGGGCTAATTTGGGAGTGAGTTTGCTGTTGACAAATTCTTCAGGAAAAACCTTAGCACCAGTTGTACTCAAGTCATCCATACTCAAAACTTTACCCTCAGCAAAACTGTCGGAAACTATCTGAGCTCTTAGGCGAGGTGCAAGCTGATTCAAGCCCTCTAGTACACGGAGTAGTGCCACAATATTGTAAGTAGGATTAGATTTTTCTAAATCACAAGGAAGCTCTCCCTGCAAAATGCTATCCAAAAGTGACATTTGAAGCAATTGGGAGTCGGAGTTGGAATTGGAAGCACATCCAGATTTGCCAGATTTTGTTGCAGTCGTAGAACTTGCACCTCCAACAGATGCCCTGTCAGCTTGATTGTCTGGCCTCTGGTATGTGATAGTGTAAATATCACTCCACAGCCTGCTACCATCACTGGATACAAAATCACTGCCAGCATACCTTTCATCATCATCCTCATCTTGCACAAGCTGTCTCTGAATAGCCTGATAGATAGTCAGATGCCTATTAAGCTGCTTCCCTCCAGAAGTAAAAATCAACTTAGGAGGATCACTAGAACTGCCAAAAATGGGATGTCCTTGTCGATCTCTGCCTCCCCTGATGCCCCTGCTGGCAGATCCAAGCCCAGCCATGGCAGCAGCAGCAAATGACATTGCACCCTTTGAACCATAAGAATTACTGCTCCTATGATCGGCAGAATCTGAGCCTCTAACCGTAGCAGCTCTGCTACTAGAGCCAGGAGCTGGGATAGTGTGGGTGTCACTCGTGGCGGAAGCTACAGTAGCATCCTCAGTTGAGTCTCCCAATTTCACATCATGTACTTTATCCGGCATGCAAACAGGAAGAGAGTCATCTCTTAGAACCTGCAAAAATAACAACAATAGCAAAAGAGTAAAATACAAAGTAAGTATCCAATATCTCCTATCCTGGACAATAAAATTAAAGACTCAAATAACATACATCATGGTCATCATCTTCGTCATCTGAGATATCATCATCTTCAATGACCAATTCATCCATCTCAACAGGCGATATATCCAATTCCTCATCCTACAGAAAAAGATAATCAACGACTGTTCAGACAGAAATATGTAAAAGGAATAAATGGGTGAACTATGCCAGCAATTACCTCCAAACCAAACGGAAAAAAAAAAGAAAAAAAAAAGCACTAGAAATAGGATATATCCCCAGTGTATTAACCAAAACTCGTATAAATGAGATATCTGAGGCATTAAGAGAGAAGTGCTTAAAGAGAGAAGGGGAGGCTACATTATAGGGACGCCAAAGTTAATGCACTGCCTTACCCCGCATCCCATTCTAAATTCCCTTACAAGGATTCTGTTTCACTAAATACCCAATAAACCCTTTGTTTGAATAAACTAGCGGAAAAAGAACAAGAGCTTCTCATAATTCCATGACCGTTAGAATTTACGTCTTTAAATTGATAATCAACACACTAAGGTCGGATGCAAACTGAATCCATATCAGAACCCCAATGCCGTATCAGACCCATAAGATAAGCAAAGAAAGAGATTTGCATTAGTTAAAAAGTACTACTAGAAGTGTCCGTCAGCGTGAACAAAAATAACCCAAAACTGTATAATTCAACACTAGTGATTTGGATGTCATTTCAGTATCAATAACAAACCTCAGAAGTAGTGTCCCCATTTGCAGGCTTCATTTGAACATCTTTATCAAGAGCTGCTCGTCTACGAGCTGCATTTCTCGTTTGAGTTCCTCTTGCTTCCTCCTGAGAAGGCTTCAAAACAGCTTTACCTTTCCCTTTTGATGAGCTTGTGTTCTTCTCTTGTGATGGTTCCCTCCTACCTGTATCTCCTATATTCACAGATGTTCTTGACCGCGTTGAATGGCGACGAGTGGTGGAAGCAGGATTTGAAGTAGGCAGAGATGAAGCACCAGCACCTGTAGGTGTAGTTCCAGATTCCGAGTTTCCAGCAGATGCAGCAGGCTTCTGACCAGATTCACCTCGCTGAACTCGAGGCCAAAGAAACTCTTCTACAGCAGCTAAACTTGCTAATGGATCAATCAGAACGACGTTCGATGAATAGTCTCGGAGGGTCTTTTCTCCTTGTGCACGACAAAGACGCAACTTAAAGGGCTGAGATAATGCACTAAGTCCAGAGGAGAGGCGTGCACTCCCAGTGGATGACCTAGATGAATGACTCAGCACGACAGGAAAACGCTCTAAGGAGGACAAGGCATTTTGGAGCTTCTGAACAAGGACAGTCATCAGTGCTACACTTCCTTCGTCAATACTCAAAGGAAGAGCAACAGCAACAAATGACTTAAATCTTTTAAGGGCTTGCTCACGAAGCTTGGGCAAATTAGCTTCCGAAATCCTCTCCTTGGAAAAGTACCCACAAGAAAAATAGTTAAGCAACGCTGCAACAACACCACTACCAATGAACTCAAAAGTGGATACACCGTCCCCTTTGCTTAGTTCGGCTAGCATCTCATATACAACACCAGTCAAGTACTCCTCCTTACTTGCAGAACTATCAACCAAGCGAGACCCAGATGCTTTCGACTTTCCCTTTGCTTTCGTTTTTTGGTCATCAACACCGGCATTCAACTTCATGCATAGATTCTTTAAATGTAATAGATCATCTGTAACTCCAATTTCAACAGCCCCAGGATCAGAGGGGAAGTACTTGTCTTTAAAAGCTTTAGCACATGCACTGACAGCAATTCGAAGCCTGGAGCTCACAGTAGGAATCTCCACTGAACTTGGAGGTGAACCAATATTTGCTGAAGCAGGACTCTTAGTTTCTTCCAATGAATTTCCATCTGGAATTGGGTTACTGTTGCGTCGTCTATAACGCCTAGACCGTGATGATGTTCCAGAAACAGGATCACTATCCTTTTCAGCAGAAGATACTGGGGCAGGAACTGAATTTGGAGTACTAGGTAAGATAAGTTGGTCCACAGCATGAACAACACCTTCTCTCACAAACACCTTGGAGAAAGTATTGGGAAGCTTCTCCATGAGTATCTCAGCAACTTGGAGAGCAGGAACCAAGACGTGTGGATCTTTCCATGCTAAGACACCAGCTAAGAAACTACCGAATGGTTTAATAGTACTAGTTAGTAACTGTAGTGGCATGCTGTCATCATATCAAGAGATCTGATTAATAAATATTGGATACCTTGAAATATTTGTCGAACTTAATAATGACTGTATCATCTCTGCATTGCTGAAGTACATTAATTTCCCAATTACTGAAAGACATTTGTGGCGAACAGGGCCATTAACACTGGAACCATATATCTGTTTGGCAGGTACACAAAATATCAATTATCAAACATAACAAATTAACAAAATCAGCTGAATGCCAAATACTGACCTGTATTAGAACAGGAAGGAGATCCATTCCAAATTGCTGGAGAAGGGACGGTTGTTCATTCAATAATTTCTCGCGAGCTGAAACCTCAGAACCATTTCCGTTGGTGTCTTCTTGTTTCCCAGAAGCGCTAGCAGACGACTTTTTCACAACAGGACCTTTCATAAATACATTGAAGCTGGACGGAATGGAAATGGTTCCTTGTGGTAAAGGAGGAAGTAGCTCATTTGCCAGATTGACAATCTCAAAGATCTAGCCCGAGTACAAAGAATCAAAAGAATTTAAATATCAACAATCAGAATAAATTGCAAGATTTAAAATTGGTAACCACCAAATAAAAAACTTTACACTAAAAATTCAAAACCCACTTAACAATTCAAACCCCACCAAGTTTGCTGCTTTTTAGCTGTCCAGACAAACTACCCCTCACAATGGGCAGTCAGACAAATTTTCGTTGTCATCTCGACGTGATTATAAAAGGCCCCATGAAGTTCCATGTGATCTCCATATTACACACTATTCAGTTACAAACCCTGTACAGATGCTCTCTCATGGATGAACTCGAATGAAAAACATGCAATTTCCCAACTCAACCCTACTAAAAAATACCTTTATGACAAGAACATCGACGTGATTTTCAACCCAACGAAAATAAGGAGCTTGATAACAGCACCATCAGTACAATTTTCAACCCCAACTCAAACAAACTGATTCTATGTCATAAGGTTATAAACATGCACAGAACATATTTAACTTTCAGAACTAATCAATAGCTTACAAATATAAGGTAGGAAGATACTCAGAATAAAGAACTCTACGATTTACCCAAACAGCAGAGATAATTAAATGGTGAAGCTAGAATGTAACCAACAAAAAAAATTACCTGCTCTGGTGGCTTACTTAAAGCAGGAGAAACTGTCGTGCTAGAAGAAATTCCAGAACCTGAAAGTACATCTTTAAGAATTCCACTGATCCCAAGAAGAAGTAAAGTTTTAGACCCTAATGGGGAACCACTTGCACAGGTTGATAGTAGTCGAATTAAACCCTGGATGGTTTTTTAAGTAAAAGTTTTAGATCCTGATGGGGAACCACAGGCATATGTGGTAAACGTTCAAGTATCAAAATAAAAATAAAAACAAAACTGGACTCACAGTATAAGTAGGTGTACTGAGAGTTGACTGGGCACCTCCAGAATTGCTGGTGGAAATAAGGGACGCAGCTTGAGTAACTAGCCCATGGTTGCATAATTCGTCAAGTTTGTCAGGAGATGATGCAAAAGCTTCAGCAATTCGTGTCAGACATACAGAAGCATGCTCCAAAACCTACATAATAATAAAAGGGGAACATTATGCAATGGAAACAAAAACTAAACAGACCTACTGTTTTAACTTAGAAACTCTGAAAAGATGAACTTACCTTTGCATCATGATACTGCAGAAGGTTTGTCAGCAATGGGACAGCTTCCATCACAAAGTCAGCTGCATCTAAAGGAAGTTTCTTACACATATTCGCAGCAGTTGATAATGCCACACGCTGTAACACACAAACAGTTGACGAAAATCCTAAGTAAATAATTAAACCTTACTCAGCATACCTAATCAGGTTACAATGTAAAAAGTTAACTAGCTGGATTACCTGGACTCCTGTGGAGAAAAAATCCAGATAAGAAAGCACTGCCATAAGAGCACCGGCTCGAAGACAGGCAGTTGGGTGTTCCTGTGATATTTTCTTGAGAGCTTGCAGTGACTGGTTACATCATAACAACCACAGATATCAGAACAGAGTACTCCAAAAGTACATCTTAAAAATGCACAAAAAACATATAAAAAAATTCACAGGAAATTCCAATACTTATGTTCATTAAACAGCCATCAAAATAATAAATGCATAACAAGGGCAAACCTGCTCTGCCAAGTCCATGTACTCAATTGTCAACAACCTTGCACAAAAGCAAGAAACAGCACCATAATGCACCACAGCGGCACAAGATGATGGAAGCACATCACAAAGATGAGTGAGTGCTCTCGCTGCAAGGAGCATAATATCTGGATTGCTCTCATGATTAAGCAACCCCACAAGTACAGGCACGAATGAATCAACCGAAAACGTGCTCAACGACTCCTCAGTTCCAATTGAAAGCATTTCACAGAGCTGCGTCAGAGCTTCCACCTGTTTCCCTTCTTCCCCATCAGCTCTTAACCCAGATAATATCTTCTTCAGCCTCCCGCTCTGGTGCGATGAAGAAGCCGAACCCATAGCTGAAGAAGGAAGCAGGTCATCCAATCCGGCGCCGATCTTCCTAAGAAGCCCCTGAAGGGCACTACTCGCTGAAGTCAAGTTCTGGTGCAAAATCCCAACACCGCCTTCGCTATCATCGTCATCGTCATCGCCAGTTCCTCCACCATCCATATTCAACCCTAGGTTCCTCTCAGCTTCCCTCTCTCTTTCCCTCTCCCTCTCCCTCTCCCTATCCCTAATCCTAACCTCATGCTCCTTCTCCTTACCTTTATCCGAGCCATCCCTATCGGAACTCTTGTTGCGGCGGCCGCGCGAGCCGGACGATTCGTTCGTGGGGTCCATGGGTGCGGCAGGTGAGGGTTCGTTTTGGGTCCGAGAAGCGCGGGACCGGGTCGTAATCGAAGCGGGCCCAACAGAAGACAATGTAGAAGCAGAAAGACGAGCGCGCTTGGAAGAACGAGTAGTACGACCAGACGAAGAAGAAGGGGCTGCTGAGGTGGCCTCCGCCCGCTTCCGGCTCCGAGTTTCCATACAAGAACCCCAACCCCCGGAAATTCGTTTCACTCGCTCGCCACCGAGCGGCGATCACACCATAGTCGATCCGATTGTCGCCTGCGTCAATTCCGGAAGCCTTCGGAAGATGAAAAGATCGAACCTTTGTCGAATTCAGCTCAGCAGGAGCAAAACCCTCAATCTGAAACCCTAGATTGTTCACTCTGTATATATTTGAAACAAAAAAAAATATCCTAAAAATGCCCAATTCAAAGAGAACCTGTATTATTCGAGGACAAAATTGATTGGATTATACAGCGATTCGGATTGAAAATTGAAATTCCAGTTCGATTTTTGGATTAGAGAGACGGACTGAGAACGAGAGTGTGAAAGGGGAAATGGATGCATTAAACCTAAAAAAGTGACTGGAGAATTAAAAAAGAAAGCGAGGAGACCTTATAGTTTATACAAATTTTCATTTGCTGTGGTCTATTTTATCTCACAATGAGTGTTCCTCGTAATCAGAATTGACTTGGGCTGGGCAAACGGGTCTTGGAGTAGGGCATGTAATGCCAATTCGGGGCGGGTACATATATTGTAAATTCAAAACGGGGCGGGGCGGGTACAAATTTTAGAGAAAACGGGCCCTCGGCCCGAACCTTTTCCACCGTTTATTTCTAACACAGCCACATGGGTTATGTCAAATTCTCCAGATCCAAACTCCATACTCCAGAGTTCTCCCGAGTCCCCCACTCCTTTCGATTCCCCGACTCCTTGAGATTGCCATGAAGAAAGGCATTACTGATATCTAATTGATTTAGAAACCAGTTGTGTTGAACAGCAAGTGTGAGCAAAATTTGAATTGTAACTGGCTTGGCAACAGGACTAAATGTCTCTTGAAAATCAACCCCTTCTTGCTGATGAAACCCCTTAGCCATAAGACGAGCTTTGTACCGGTCAATGGTACCATCAGGTTTTCTCTTAATTCGGAACACCCATTTACACCCGACAATATTCTGATTTG
>JADOBS010300707.1:0-11065 GCA_015708375.1 Cydonia oblonga
ATGTGGTGCTTGTCTGTGTTTTTTTTTTTTTTTTTTTTTTTCTTTCTTTCTTTCTTTTGTTGTAATTCTTTTGACGACTTTGCTTCTTTTTTATGTTGTCCCTTTCTAGATGTAAGCCTATCACATTCAAGGGGTTCAACTGAAGGATTGTTTTTAGACTATTTGTAGGTAAACTATGGTTAAACAACCCTGGGTTTGTACTATACAAGGACTAAGTTATTTTTTTGGGGCAAAAAGGACTAAATTGTTTAGTGCTGTCTTTGGGGATTGCAAATATCAGTGATATGTACGGAATAGGTTTGAGAAAAAAAAAATGTACCAAATAGGTTCTTATTTGGAGACTTCATCTATCAAATTATTTTTCCTAGGGGCTGCTTTATGTAAGACCATTGTTAAAGAAGTACCTCATAAACAATTTCAACTTCAGGGGGTGTCTTTTCTTTGCATTTACTTTGCGGGATCGAGAGAATCAATTATATTCTTTTTTTATTGCTATCTTTAAAACTATTTTTTTAAATTGGTATTTGTGTTGACTGGGTTGCTGGACAATATTTTTGCAGTTTGATTGTGGTTGGCAAGTAGTGTGGAGTTGCCTGATGCTGGGGTTGCCATTGTTTAGTAACGTAACTGCAGTCGTAAGTTTCAGTTCTTTCTGTTTGATAGGAAACACAATGTTTTTTTTTTTATTGAAAAAGAAAGCAAGCTGTACATCAGTGTATGCTCTGCACACATTAATACAAACAGAGCCTAAGTTTTAATGGACAGAAGTAAATGGAACAAGAGATGTATAATATCTTTTAGAATTTGTGAATTAATATGTTCAAAGTTCTCAAGTTCATCATCTCAAGTTACTGTTTGGAGCTTCTGAACTATTGTCAAAATATTGCTTTGTTTTCATTTTGGGTGCCCTTGCACAGGTAGATGCTGCCCTGGTGCTCCTTGGAAACTTAATTTCAAATGTGAGTGTGAGAATGTGTCTTGTTTAGACTGGTTTCTACTATTTTCAATTGTTGATGCAGTTGGTTATTGCACTTCTAAATATTTTATTCTAGATTTTTTTAATTCACACTTTCTTGTTTTCCAGGATCTTGTGCATAAATGTGTAGTACCTCAGGAGGTTTGGGACCTTAGGTTATTCAAACAAATGCCGTCAGTGTACGTAATGCATTGCCTGTCAATTTTTAATTATTACGTTTAATTCTACAATTACTCTGTACTATTTTCTTTAGCCCACTATTTGGTAATCCTTAATTAATCTAATTAACATTCCTGATAGAATTTTTAGATTACTTTGTTGGTGTTTAATTCTATGATTATGATTTCCTTCAGGTCTGTCTTGTACTTTATTTCATGTTACTTCTCGAGGAAAGGTACTCAAGTAAGTGCGTGATTCGTAACCTTTAGATTTTTATCTTTTGTGTCATCCTGTTTTTTCTTCAGCTCTTGATAATTCTTTTATTGTCACTGCCTCCTTGTTTGTCTACTTATATGTCCATTATTTTTCATTTTTGCCCCTACTTTTGTAAAATATGAAACCGTGTTATTTTATTTAGAGAATGTATGTGATATTGTCTTCCTCAGATAAGTGAACGTCTGTACAAGTAGATTCCACCATATTTATTCAATGCAATGGTCTACTTGAGGATCACTGAATATTAAGTCTTGACATGGCTTACGTTTGTTTGAATTAGTGTAGCTCAACATATGTTAGATTAATGTAATTCTTTTTGATAAAGAGAGTTCTGAACTTCTGAGTGACACTTACATGTGTTTTCACAGACAGACAGACAATCCTATACATATACACGTCCATGTGCTGATAACTAGGTTTATATCTTATAAAGCTTAAATTAGGGACCGGGCCCAAATTGTGAAATATGTTATATCTACTATCTTCATGTTTGTGCAGGGTGATGTTCGTGACATTTTACATCTGAGAAAAAACCTCCTGAGAGAACTTCTGGGTCAACTTCAGTTGATGGTCTGTTTACTTTAACTTCAAATACAATATGTCGTATCTATCTTATAGATATTCAATTATTCTTATATTGGACTTCCCTTATTTGAACTTGTTACACTTTGTTATTAGAAGTCATGTTTGGTAAGTTATAACTGGTCCTTCTCGTGCAGGAGTCTTCCATGCTTAATGAGCACTTGGTGGTATTGTTACCTGCAGCTGTTTATGCTCTCTGTGCCGGTTGCACTCCTTTTGATCAATGCTGTAGAGGACTTCCTTTATCTTACTCTTTTGTCGATATTACGGAGGCTGTTGATAAGGTGTGCAATAATTCACCTTGGTTTCCATTTGGCTTATAAACTTCAATGGTGCTATTTGGTGTCCATTCGAACTGAACTAGATTTTCGATTCCAATTTGTAGCCAGAAGGTCCTGAGCACGATTGTCTGCATGGGCTTTTTGACTGCAATGTGGAAGTTCTCGCTAGTATCGATCCAGGTTCCAGCGTTGAGGTACTGGCATGTTAGTTTCATAGGCACCCATCTATTGGGATTGATTGATTATATTTTTAATACATTACAACCATATTCAGGTTCTTCCATCCCAAACCCATCCAAGTGTATGGCTTCCGCGACAGTTAAGGGATCCACTGTTTTTTGAGATGGAAACCTTTATTCTTGAATCTCTAGTTGAGAAGGAGATGGGAAGGAGGCCTCTATCTGATGTGTTCTTTATATGTACTCTATTGTCAAACTTCATCTATGGTTCAATCTTGACAAGGTTTGTCTCATCTTCTTGTCTACATTTGTATTCGATAATATCATGTTGGTATTTCCATCTTACCACTTATTGGTTTTGTCTACTAAGACAAAATATCTTCTTACTACTGAGCTGTTGTTTTGGTATGCACTTCTCTTGCTAAGTAAAATACTTGATCATTCACTACTCACTAATAAGGCTTTGTGATTCGGTGCTCTTGACATGCATATGTTCTTAAGAACTATAAATGTTGTGACTCTTTCTCGGCAGCCATTCATCCTAGAACTTTAATGGTTGTCTTTATGAGTTTTTCCTTCATCATAGATACTTTTATGAAATCTGTCTTTTGAGTCATTGTTGCACTTGTGGGCAACATCGTGTATTACCTCTCGAGTTGTAGACGTGTCACATTAAACAGTATGCACTATACACCGCGTGTCTACATGCTGATGTTCTGGTTGTGTCTTTTATGCCATGCTGTAAAATTTTGCAGTTGAACTATATTACATTGTGGTTGAAGTTGTACATTTTTCGAACATTGTCATCTGACCTTTTCCTTTATAATGTTGGGTATCTTTTTTCTTTACACGCTCTGAGTTGTTTATACCATACATGCTATTCCAGGCAAAGAGAGGAAGCATCATTATTCATTTCAAAATTGGGCCAATACCTGTTAGAATGGCTGGATTGTGCAGTTAAGGCCACCCAAGGAAACCACAATGATATTCTGCCTCTTGCTTGCTTGGGCTCAGATCTTGTCTCTAATGGAACAAGCTCCATTGTTGCTTCCTTAAAGAGTTTTCTTGACTCCCCTATATTCATGAGGTGGAGTGATCAAAATCATGCGGATGTTGACCTTTATGGTGCTATCATGCAAATGATGGAGAGGCTTTTAAAAGCATTGGCTAGTGTGTATGAAGAATACTCTAGTGGTGCAAGTAGTCATAAGTTTGAAGTGACTCAGCAAGACTTCTCTTCTGATAGAAGTAAAATTAGGATCATGGACATGGAGTTGGATGTGAATGATGATTCCAAAGATGTGGATGTATTAACTATTGGTGGTAAAATTGGTGGTGGTGTATCCTCTTCCGTGGAGAAATGGAAGCTGGGCATGATTTTGCTTATTTCAAAGTTTTTCTCAGTTTCAAACGTTACTTGGGATGTCCTATATGATCTCTTGTCAAAAGAAACTGATCAAATGGTATGTTACATGGTTCTCTTCTCCACGTACGTTTGATACCTGAATTCCACGCATGCAATAAGCACATCCCTTTTGGTTTTTACATTTTTCATTTCAACTCAGGTTCGTGAAAATATTCTGCTCATTCTTTGTCAACATCCATACTGGTCATCTCTTGAAAATCTTACAGACATGGTAATTTACAACTCATCTTAATTTTAGTTAAAGATTTAAGAGATGTTAAGTTAATTAATAGTTGTGATTAGTTTCAAAATAATGTTTGATCAGTCATATGTTTAAGCTTTGCCTTGTTTGCAGATCAATTTAATGAATGAAATGGTTAAGATGCAAGCCAGACTTAAGCTTGATAGTGCTATGGTGTTATCTGCTATCCGTGGTTTGTTGGGCACCTTATCAACCTTGGAGTCTATCAGGAAGGATAGATTTGTCATCGTCTCTTTGGGGCAAAGAGGATATGAGCAGGTACTTCCAAACTTTTCTTGTTCTATTTTACAATAAATTTGATGGTCGACGGTTGTTTTGATATATGTTCCCTTTCTTTAATTTCTGGACATCTTGACCTCGTATGCACCAGTCCTTCTCTTGATAAAGTTCTGTTTCTTGTACACTTACATATGTGCAATAGCGGAAAATAGTTAAGTTTTATGCACCTTTCTTTACATGAAAGGAGAAGTACTAACAATCTATAAGTTTCAAGCTCCAAGAAGAAAAGTAAATTACCTGATTTCCATTCTCGATCATAAAAATGCTATAGATTTAGAAGCATAATTGCGCAAGTGAGAAATGAAAAGCCTTGATGAAACCTACCCCCTTCATGCATGGAACATGCAGATAACTATCTGCTATTACATGTCTGTCATACAATTCATACAAAATTTTATACTAGTTAGCATATCTGTGAAGCAACTCATACTTTTTTTGGTAACAATCTTCTTGTTCTTTCTGAATAAAAGAAAATTTTATTGTGTTGTGTCTTAATACTCCTTGCTCAAAAGAAATCATCACAATGTATCCTTTGGGGTCCAATCCCATCAGAAAATCTCTCCTTGGATGGCTGTTGCAAGAGTTACTATATTCTTTAACTGAATAACTTCCTTTGTTTTTTATTCTCAGAGCTTGATGCATCTTGGAGATTTGGTGAACAAAGTTGCTGAATGTGATCTTGACTGGTTTTGTCGTGCTAAACTAATTGATTGCATATGCAATTTTATTTTGCTTAGTCCTCAAATTGGTCAGGTGATTATTTCTCAATTACAAATAACCAGGAGAAACACTGGTTATCAAGTTTAGAACCAATGGCCTCATGTTTTGGTACTTTGTAATCTTCTTTCCTTCTATTATCACGTTGAATGGTTGCTGTTATGTAACACTTTTACCAGACACTGATTGAAAGGTTGCTGTTGATGCTCCGAGATCCTGATTATCGAGTTCGGTTCTCCCTGGCTAGACAAATTGGTGTGCTTTTCCAAACATGGGATGGACATGAAGAATTATTCCATGATATTTGGTAAGTTTGTTCTACAATTATAATCATATCTTGCTGCCTAAGCTTATTTCTGGTGAACAAAGCTTGCCTACCCAAACCACCCCCCACCATCTAGATATAATTAAATTTTTTATTAGAGGCGATGTTGCATTCACATGCGATAACTTATTATTGTCATTATCCTTACTGCCAATTTCATTATTGTAGTGTAGTTATTGTTTATTTTATTTATATTTTTGGTCCAAGAATCCAAAGTCTGAAATTCACTACACCATGGGGTGCAAACCTGCCCCTATAAGCTTTGTTTGTCTTGAGTATATTAATTATGTTTTAGGGCTAATTTACACCCTCAAGTTTGAAGTGATTTTCAAAATGGGCCTATGAGGTTTTAATTCTCTCACATTGCACCCTAAGGTTTTCTAATTGTATCAATTTACACCTTTTGTGTATTTGAACGTCTATTTGCTATTAAATTGAGTGAGTTTTTAGTCAATTTGGTACAAATGTCACTTGCATGTCAACCTAATTATGGGTTACAGGCTCACCATGTCATCAATTTAATGAAGATGCAAGCAATTTAAGACCTCAGGTTGTAATGTGAAGAAAGTTAAAACCTCATGGGCCAATTTGAAAATCACCTCAAACGTAAAGGGTGGAAAATGTAGTTTATATTTTATATTACCAAATAATATTTTTATTAGCTAACATCTATTTTGTTGTTTTTCTAGTTCCAACTTTGGTGTGGTGTTGGTGTTTTTCTCTCAAGAAAAATGTGTTGCTGCAACTGAGGTCATAGCGGCCGGTCCACAGCCTCGTCCCACAATGGAGACCGTCATTATTACTCTTATGCATCTTGCTCTGCATAGTGAGAAAATAGAGTTTGAGGTATATATGTATCCTTTCTTTTGTTTAATTGATATCCCAAATTCTGAAATTGAAACTTTGTGTGCAATCAAAGGAGTTTGAGTCTGCAAAAGATATTTAAAAAACAAAAGAATAAGAATCCAAAGCTAAAGAACGTGAAATGTGGGTCAATGCAAGACAATTAAAATTGACCATCCTTGAAATTAAAGAATATGCAATCTGATTATCTGAATACCAAATATATTGCTTTTAGCTTTTTGCTTTGTTATTTTATTTTTTCCAAGGTGACACTCCATGTTCTCACAATTGTTGCCTCTCAAAGAAACATTTAACTCCACCATGATAGCTAAGCAGGTTTGTCAATATTTAATGTGAGAATTGACCTGGTTGGACATCCATGACTTGTCAGTCAAGTCAACGATGTTATCTATAGATTTACTTCTTTTAGAATACATTTTCATATAATAAATTTAATTCATGACATTGTAAGAAGTTGTTTTCTTGTGCTTTTGTACTTATTTGGTAAGTTCGTTCCATGACACATGCAGGCTGTATTCATGATATGTGTGGTTTCTGCTATTGATCCTTGTCAGAGGTATACTATCTGCACTGTTTTGGTGTATTGATTTTTCATGTTATGTTTCTTCTATCCGTAAAGATTTTCTTTTTCCCTCCTCAGGGAATTGGTCTTTGCAGTACTTGATAATCTCTCCAGCCAGCTGCATTATACAACTAGGTTCAAGGTAATAATTGTATTTCTCTTGTATTATAGACTATAAATTTTCGTACTAGTATTTTCTTGTTATTATTACTATTATTGTTGGGAATTGTTAATAGCATTTCAAAATAGCAATCATGGGCTCCTCCCTCCTTTAGTTTTATAACTAGGGATGAGTGCAAGATTACTTTTCTGGAGTGCAACAGCTCCCTTATTGTCATACTAGTATTAGACCTTAGGCCAGTTATTTGTCACATAAGAAAAATGATTTTGATGGAGTTAAGACTTTCAGTTAACCGGTACTTTTTACTTGACCAATAAAAATGCTGTATACGTATGAGGTCACCAAGTTTCTTTTGCAGTACCTGGAGGAGTTTATAGGATCAATTCTCTTTTATTGGATTGCTTGTGGTGTAAGCCTTGCTGCACTTGTGGAGGTAATTTACTGTTTCGTCCTATTGTAGGGTACAAAGGATAGATGATTTAATTCGTTAGGGTATAGTGCAATACCTTACACAAAGAGGAACTATTAGAAACTTACTGATAATGAATATCATATCCCTAAATGTCCAATCTGATAAGTTGGCAATTGTTCTTCGCAGATTAGGCAATTGTTTGTATCAGATTCGGAACCTAGTTATTTCATGCAGTATTGCTGTCATTGGCTTCTCCCGGCTCTACTTCTGCATGGGGACAGCTCCAATCTCAGCTGGGTTGCCAAGGTAAAATGAATCTTCAACTTCCCATTTGTTTGGTAACCTGTAAATATTCACCACTTAACCTGTACATTTTCACTTGAGTAAAAGTTAGCTGGGTTACTATGGTAGGTGCATTAGCCTGGTTATGTGCTTCTTTCCCTATTCAGTATCAAATTAGTAATATCATTTGTATCTGTCGTCAACTCTTGATTTCCTTTCAGTTCACTGTATGTATATATATCTGCATATTTCCTTAAGTTAGTCTCACACATTTATTTATTCCAGATTGCTGGTCAGCCTCCGGAAGCTCTGGTGAAAAATCACTTTGTGCAGATTTTTTCAGTTTGTATGGGATTGCATTGTAGTAAGAAATCTGGGTGGGAAAAGGGAGCAGATGTGCTTCAGAATTCAGTTTTGCGTCTTGCTCAGATATCTGAGAATGAGCGGGACAAACTCATTAAGAAACATATGGTTAGCTTCTGATTCTATGGACTTCTGTACCTGCTTTCTAAATTTGATGGAAATTTAGGCTGAAAAACTTTTATTGCTTACATTTGGTTTATAGAAATTTCGTACCAAACAATGAATTAAGTAGTTGAGGGCGTGAAATGTCTCCGCAACATACATCCTGGCATTGGCATTAATGATATTTATGAGAAAAAGAGAGATATCTATGGTTATCCCCTTGTATTCAGTTGCATTTCTGTGAAGTCTTGCTTGTTCTGATTTGAAATATGCTTCCAGGATGTTAGATATCTTTGAACATAAAATCTCATGTGGTGTACTCTGTAAGTCTTTCATTCAATACATAGATCATGGGTCTTTTAACCCATTTCCACTTGGTTTTGCATCTGATGCTCTAATTTTACTGGAGTGGTAATTCATCCAGTGTGTATTGCCAGTTTGGCATCATCTGCTCCATGTCCTCCAAAATAATTGATCCACACGGTTAGTTCTATTCAGCCAGGCCTATACGTGCGAAAGCATGTTGAGAATATATAATTTTATATTTGGTATTTTAAGACTTCCAATTCAATACGTATAATCTTAGGCCTCTCCTCTCTTTATATCTCTACTTTTCGCATATTTATATGGTAGTTTTTTTGTTTAGCATAATTAACTGGATGGTTTAATGCTTTTATAATTATTTCCTTAAATGCCATATTTATAGGTATCTATTGTCAGCCACATTCTGTCTCTTGGCTCGTCTGCATCAAACCCTGCAGTTCCTTTCTTTTCTAGGAACACAATTGCACGTGCAATTCAAACAGTTGTTGACGGATTTTTGGAGAAGTACACTATTTTCCAAGCTTTCTTTGGGATTTAAATTTTATTTTGATTACTTATCTGATGACTCTTAAAATGTTTTCCTAATGGCCCTCTGTGCAGGGAGGATTATGCTACAAGCATCTGTGTTGTTGACAAGATTAACATTTTTCGACCAGATAGGGTTTTCATGGTAAATATGATATTTAGGATATCTCTTTATGCCTACTTTAGGATTCCCTTTATATTCAATTCTTTTGTTCAGTTGGCATGTTCAATGCTTTTTGTGAAATTAACTGCTAATGTTGTTCTGCAGTTTATAGTGGAACTGCACTATAAGATTGCAGCAGCAACTCACCACAGGCATGCATGTCACCGGCTTGTTGGAGTTGAGGTGCTTATAGATATTCTTGGGTATAGAGCTGCTGTTGCTAGCACGTCCAAGTAAGTTTATAATATCAGCATTCAGCATCCATCATTAGATAATTAGAATGATGAATGTTCAAGCAATTCACAAAAGCTTCTAATTAATTCATACAAGCTTCTAATTAATTTTGGTATTGATGCGACTAGATTAGCATTTTTCAAAAAAGAATGCAGATGCCTTTTGCAAATTATAAGTGGTGTAGTTTGGGATAAATGCGCACAGTTCCCTTATCTGCCCCCATTTTTTAATTTAAAAGTAATTCATATGGTATTCATATCTTTTAATTGTGTTTTTGTTCAGTGTTCTTCCTGTGTAGTGAAAACACTGAAATGTGATTTTAAATTGTAGAAAACATGACTTTTTTTGGGACGTGTAAGTATATAATTTAACATGCCCTTAACATTTTGCGATTATCTGATGTTTTATGCAGTTATCTTTTCAATTTGGTTGGGCAATTCATTGGATGCCAGGCTTTACAAGATCAATGTTGTCGTATCATTTTTGCACTGCTGAAAACTTTTGAAAGTAAACCATCAAAAGAAATTATCTGTGTTCTGGGTGAGCAACTTCAGGTGGGTTCCTTTGTTAGTCAGTATATCTATCTTTGATTCTGCATCCCCACCTCTCCCACCACACACACAAAAGAGCCCCTATCAGTACTCTGCTATACCCATGTTCTGCTTTGAATCTTTTGATGCAGTTTTTAGTGTCAAAGTTGGTGGCATGTTGCATTCCCTCTGAAGCTAAGGGAGAAGAATCTGGCAGATCATCCCAAGTCTTATCTTTGCTCCTCCAGCTTACTGTGGATTCTGATCCATCTCTTTATGATTATATCAGAGTATCATTTCTGACTTCTCAGCAATGAATTGTTCCACCTCTTTAATAGTCTTAATTTAATTTTACTGGAATGATACCCGTTCATTTTGTGTAATTTCTCTGTGGCAGGAATTGGAACCCTTCCCTGAAATAGATATCTTTGATGGGATTAGAAAGTTCCATCAGGAATTATGCCAAGCTTACTCTTCAAGAGATCATTTGTTGAAGGTACATTTTATCAGTTTGTATGTTAGAATGTTAAAATAATCGTAGGTCACACTCTATTCTTAAGTTTTTGCCAATGGTGGTAAACCTACTTTTCATGGTATTAAGGTATTTAAAAGGGATATCCTGAGTTAAAATCTGAAACTGCAACCTTTCAATTTATGTTGAATTTCATGCGTTAGTCTCTCTAGTGGTAGAGAAAACTCCCATATGTGATGGGGAGTGTTAATAGAATTAATATTTCATCCACGTTCTAACAGCTTATGATTTTTGAAATACTGGTAAACCAACGGAGTTTATCCGGATAATTTACTTTTTGCTTTTATTGAGATTCAACCATGGTTAAATATTTTTCCGTACTGATTGTGCTATTTAATTTGTCCGTTTCAGTTTGCCAAGAGATCTTGTTACCTTCCGCCGAGATTACATCTGTGGAGGTGGTTCCCTCTTCTTATCAGTTTCTTCTGTCTTGTTCTCTAACGACATGTTATTTGCAGAATGAAATTGAAAAATCACTTAGTAGGAAAATACTATAAAATGGTTATTGGGTTTGAGAACAGCTGAACGTTATATTTTCTGGATTGTAATTTAAGGTAATGAGATGCTTTGTGAACTTGGTGTGTTCTTGCAGTCTCCAAGCACTACACAA
>JADOBS010300708.1:0-11066 GCA_015708375.1 Cydonia oblonga
TTGGTCACATGCATAAAGGTTTATAAAAACAGTTATCAATTCAAAATAATTTCATTTATTCAAGGATTAAAACTTAATATCCAAAACAAATCACCAACTAATAATCCAAAACATAAAGGAAAATTGTTCAAAAATCAACCAAAAACAAGGGGGGTTTGGCCACTAGGTGGAATTAAGCCCCATTTGTCTTATTTCAACTAAAAATAAGTCTATGTCTAAGATTCTAATCTTCCATAGGGGTGGTATCCTCCTAAAAATCAGAAACCTCCATCTTTGTAGTCTCCGGTTTGTCCACTTGCATGAAGTTTGATTCAAACTTCTTATGACGAGAATGATATTCATCTACAACCTTATTAGGAGCGTGGAAAACACAAGACCAATGGTCCTTTGAACCACATCGATAGCACATATCTGCATCGATGGTTTCAAGTGCTTTGCCCTTATTCTTGAAGTTCGGGCCTTGGGAGCGAGGGTTAGGCGCTTCGGGGCTTTGTTTCCTCCCTTGGATGGGCCTTGACTCTGTGGACCTTGGTGGGATGGCTTCTGGCTACCCCTACCACACCTCTTTTGTCGTTTTGGGCGCTGGTTAGTGCTATAATGTGCTTCAGGCACAGCAGTAGCCCTAATAGGTCGAGCTTGATGATTTTTCATCAACAGTTGGTTCTGCTTTTCAGCAAGAAGTAAAACAGAGATCAAATCCGAGAACTTGGTGAACTTTTGAGCTTTATGTTGTTGCTGCAGGACAATATTATAAGCAAAGAATGTCGAATAAGTCTTCTTCAGGAGATCCTCTTCAGTCAAAGTTTCATTGCAAAACTTGAGAAGTGATCGGATTCGACAAACTTCATAATTATATTCATTCACAGACTTAAAGTCTTGGAAGCGCAAGTGCTACCAGTCGTGTCTTGCTTTATGCAAGAATATGTCCTTTTGGTGATCAAAGCAATCGACCAAAGCGACCCATAATGCACGTGGATCCTCCTCAGCAAGATACTCAATTTGCAGAGCATCATGGATATGTCTTCTAATGAAGATCATAGCAGTGGTTTTTTCATCTTTGCCTACAGGCTCGTTCGTTGCTTCTTCAATGGCATGATGCAAATCTTTGCAGTGAGGTGGAGCTTCACATCTTGAACCCACTTGAGGTAGTTCCTTCCAGAGACCTCCAAAGCGGTGAAATCGAGTTTGTTCAAATTCGACATGTTCCTATCACAAAATAGATGGACAAGATGTTGTTAGTGTAATGGAGAAAAAATCAATCCATTCACATAGGAGTAGAACGTACAGGTTCTAATAGACATGTATTGGTTTAAATTTGCATGAAAAACTTCGGGTTTTCATGGGTGATGTTTTTAAATGAAAACTTTAGGTTTTCAAACAAGGCATGTTTATAAGAAACTTCAGGTTTCAAAATAAGTATGAACTTCAGGTTCATATATTCCTGCAGGCAAACACAAATATATATGCAAACAAATATGCAACAGGTATATGTAAAAATATAACTTTAGGTTTACAATTATAATTGAATTGATTTATTTGGACTTCGGGCTAAATTAAGGTGTGGGTGAAAAATATAAAAACCCATTGGGCCTAAAATAATTAGGCGAATAAAAGTCGGGGCCCAAATAAAAAAAACTAAGCCATAGGTGACTTAAACAAAATTTGGTCCGTACTACCTAGGCCCAAAAATTGGGCTAAGGGTCTTAGGTGTAGGCTACAAGCCTACGAGAAGATGGCTGGGTTGCTGCAAGCAAACCCAAAAAAATAAAAAATTGTCAACACGAGCTGCTTCGGGCAAGCCCAGAAACAGAAACAAAAAAAATAAAAAATTTATGTGGGCCGATTCAGGCAAGCCCATAAACAAAAACAACAAAAAATTTCTTTTTTTTTCGCACGAGCCGAGGAACTGAAGCCCACTAGGGCTCGGGTTAAAGAAAACCAGAACAACCCAGCAGTTCTGGGTGTCGGATTTGAACTGGGGGAACGCAGGCATCGCTTCAGGCGACTGTCATCGGGGTTTATGGCACGGCGAAGCATGTGGGTTCAATTGGGGAACCCGAGTTGTAGACGGAAACTTCAATTTCGACGTCGGGGGTTCGAGAATGATTCGAATTCAATGAATCCGTTGATGTTCATC
Source organism: Cydonia oblonga (assembly GCA_015708375.1). Taxonomy (NCBI): domain Eukaryota; kingdom Viridiplantae; phylum Streptophyta; class Magnoliopsida; order Rosales; family Rosaceae; genus Cydonia; species Cydonia oblonga. The sequence continues at coordinate 2,138 of JADOBS010300708.1, forward strand.
GGGTTTCTGAAAAAACAAAAATAAATAATAAAAAAAACCCATCATCTTCGACGATGGCGAGGTCCCAATCACAACTGCAGGTGTGATTGCCCAGGAATAACGATGGTGAAGCCGTGGCCGACTTCAGGCGATATAGGTTTTTTGGGTTTGGGATGCAATGGGCATCAGGTTTCCATCGGGGTCATGGGTTCTTTGTTTAGGTTGGGCCATCGCAGGCTGCTAACCTGGTGGCTTGCGGCCTTGCATAGTGCAAAGGCATGGGTTCGAAGAACCCTAATTTTCCCGATTCCAATTTTTTTCAATTCATATATAATTCAATTATATATATATATATATATATATATATATTTCAATGAATCACATATTCAATTTGATGCATATGCAAAATAATATTTTCAATGCATGGACATATGTATGATTCAATTCATAGCAAATATCAAATTCACATAATTTCAGCAATTATGATTATGAGGCATACACAATTTATGTAGAATCTAAAATTCGTAAAACGTAAAGTTGGGTCATGCATCATGGTGAATGTTCATGCTATCAAGGTTGCAAAATATCGAGCTAAAAGCCGTTGTTTTGAAAGAACCTGATTGCGTGATGATATGGATGAACTGGTTTGATGCAGAAAAATTCTCTAACGTCAGATTCCTAAGCGCAGCGGTAGGAGCGTGCTGATAATGTGTTGTGGTCTATTTTATCTAACAATGAGAGATAGGGTCGACGACAAAGAGAAGAAAGAAAATAGAGATGTGTTTGTAGAACTGTAAGGGAATATGTGTTGTTTATCCCTCCTACATTGTGCCTTTATTTATAATAATAAAAGGAAAGGATAAACTAGAATTAAACATAACCTAGGATTTACACAATCATACTTAAACTAGGAATGTTTACAACATAAATGTATATACATACATACATATCTATATATATATATAACCTTTTTTTTTCGAACAAGCTATATTATCTATACTAAAAGAAAGAAATGGGCTTAACCTCACAATAGGCTAGCAATAATGTAGATGGCTGAATAATAAAATGCATTATGATGTGATATCCCTTATGCAATGAATCCAATGATCCTATTCTTTGCCGGAAAGGGAAGGATGAAAGATGGGGAGGTAGTCATGACAGTTGAAAACTTTAAATAGGGGATTTAAGGCCACCACTCCATTACTGCCAGTTGCTTAAGGTTTTAACAACTCATCTACCTAATGTGGTGCTATTCACATACTTTTTTTTTTTTTACACCCATAGTTCTTTAAATTTTAAACAGCCATATCAAATAAAATGAAGAAAATCAAATGAGAAAAATTAACAATAAGCTTTTTCAATTTTCAACAGCCATATCAAATAAAATGAAGAAAATCAAATGAGAAAAATTAACAATAAGCTTTATCGATGGCGAATTCAATATCAAATTAAGCTGTCCATTGTGTGGCTTAGCCGAACTCCCCCTCCCCTTAGTGTAAAAATGTCGATGTACTCAAGAAAAAAAAAGCTTCATCTCTAGGTCACTTTCTAAATCAACAAGGTAGTCGACTGCTATATTATTGAATTCAGTTACGACTGGTAAAATTCTTGACAACCCAATAGCTTTTGGGCAAAGTTGGCCATAGCTCGTAGCTCATTCGACCAAAACCAAATAACAAGTGTGGATGAAAATTTCCACCTTCTTCTTCATGGAAAAAAAATGCACTTGCAAAACAATTAACACCTAAGATCAAGGCCAAGAGCCTCACGCACCCACGATGAATGGGGGGGCTTTGGCCGAAGAATCTCTTATGCCAAAGTTAGAATTTGAGGGAAAAGTGTTTAGAGAAATTTAAAGAATTTTAGAAGATAATTGGACTTAGATTTTTGGAGAGAATGAGGCTATATATAGGGGTGTGGCCGGCCCTACTTGGAGAAATGGGGACTGGCCACTTATGGTAATTTTTTGCTCTAATTGCAGGATATTATGTCAAATAATATCTTGCAATCAATTAGGAAATTAATCAATTAATTTTGGTAATTAATCCCAATTTGAAAAGGATAATTGGGAGTTACCTTGTGGGTGAGGATTTGATGAGGAGTGATGAGAGGGTTTAAAAGAATACAATTTTGATCACTTTTGACCTTGATTGAGCTGTTATTGTTCGATGTTTACGCGTGGAAGTCCCGATGTGCTTCAAGGGTAATTTTTTCTTTTTCATCCAAAAGTCCACGTGTCACATCCCGGCCCAAGCCTACACCACATCCCGAGCCCGACTCCACCGTAGCACAATATTGTCCGTTTTGGGCCCCGACCACCCCCTCACAGTTTTGTTTCTGGGAACTCATGAGCAACTTCCCAGTGGATCACCCAGCATGGGAATGCTCTGGCCCATTCTCGCTTAACTTCGGAGTTCCTACGGAACCCGAAGCCAGTGAGCTCCCAAAAGGTCTCGTGTTAATTGGACGTGACTATGTACATATAAGGCATAGAGCATCCACTCCCCTAGGCAATATGGGATCTCACACCACGTGTCTCCTCCATATTTTTCTTGATTACTTTTTGCTCCACAAATGCCCCCACACTTGTTGGGCTACTCGCAGGAAAGGGCAACAGGTGTAGAGATCTTCCCTTGCTTTAGGAAACGTAAGATTGTTTCCAATTTTGATGTAGATTCTCTCTTTGATTTGAAATTAGGTCATTCTAGGAAAGGGAAATAAATTACTTCCAAAGTCTATTTAAGTCTACCTTAAGTAGAAGATATTTGTTCTCCCTAGCAATCTTCTACAGTTGCCCGTGCAAAGGACCATGGTAAGAACAAATTAATTTTTCCTTGTCTTCGTAATCTTTGGGAGCCTTGGGGCTTGAAATTTGGCTCGATAGAGGTTGAGAAGGTGTGAAAAAGTGGCTGGAAAGCCACGACATGGTTGCCATGGGTGGCTAGCTGCTGTCGACTCAATGTGGATGCAGCTGGCTAGGCTAGGACCAAGCCGAGCTGATAGGCGCTGGGTTGGACCTGGCACGGGCCAGGTTGGTGCAGTGGCTTGGGCCAAGGATTTTGGAGATAAGTAAAAAGTGGGAGTCTGATTCTTCCTCTAAGCTGCATGTTCCAACGGTTTACATTACCGGTAAGTGGACTGCTTAGTCTCTAGGCTACTTTGTACTTTTGCTGAGCTACTCTCTGATTCATTGTTTGTCCTATTCTGCTTATGTAGATTCAAAATTCAGCTCAACTCCCAAGACTTCTCTAAACATAAAGAAAGTGTATGTTGTTCTGGGTATCCATTCTGAGTATCGTGAATGGTGTTGGCTGCTTAGTCTTCTTCATCAGGAGAAAAGTGGGCTGCCCCCAAGAGAGGAAATAAAATAGATCAAGACGAAGGCATAGACTCGTCCGATCGCTATTGTGGAGCCTGTTGTGAATGAAAGTGGAAAGAAGAGATCTTCCCTGCCTGCTTAAGAGATGCCGACTGAGAAAAAGCCGAAGACTTCCTTCGTTGCTCATGAAGGTTCACCGGCTGCCCCTAGATCTGAGCCAGTGATGCATGTCGTTTCAAAGATGGCTAGTTTGATGGCCGATAGGATTGCTCAACGTAGAGGTTCTGCCATGCCCCTAGTGTCGAAACGAGTGCCAAGGCTTTCGTTGGGAGCTAAATATGTTTTATCTTTGGATAAGCTTGCTAATATGAAGAGTGATAAGGTGGACTATGCTGCTAAAGTGGCGCCACGGCTTACTCCCCTTGCTTCTGAGACTGATTCGCCTGCTGGGAAGGAGAAGACTGTTCGCGTGGGCAGCTATGAGAAATTGATTAAGCCTGCTTCTAGGAAGGATTCTGAGATCTATGCACTTTTGAAACCAAATATGCTTAAATACATGAATGTGTGTGCCAAGTTTGTTGATGGCGTCAAATGGGATGTCAGCCCAAGTTCCTTTGCAAAGCATACGACAGAGTATAACAGGACTGCTCTGCTGGCTATGATGTAGAAAACAACGATTCTAGCAGCCAAGTCTATGCTTCTTGATCAAGATGATACCAACGCTGTCAATGAGGGGGCAAGGACTGTGGCAACCGAAGCTTACTCCTCGGTCAAGAAAATCAAAAGGTTGGAATCTGAGCTTACTGCTTTGAAGGGGTCTAATATCTCTGGCCCCACTTTTTTGCAGCTTGAGACCACTCGTCAGGAGATCATGGATTTTTAAAGACTAGGCTTGACGCGATCCAAGTTAAGTATGAAAGTGTAGAGAAGGAGATCGAGTGTTACATACCTCATATTCAATACCTTAAGCTTGTCGTCTCTAAGCTTCATTATGTTGCTTATGCAAAGGATGATGAACTGATTACGGCTTACAACCAAGTGATCCACTTCAAGAAGGTCATTGATAGGCTTGCACTTCAAGTGTTGGAACTCCAGGGTGCTTTGAAGATCAACGACAGTATGAAGAAAGTGGAGAACATGCAGCACGTCTATGCTGGTCTGCTCGAAGAGAATGAGCAGTTGAAGGGTAAGAAGGCTAGGTTAGAGACTTCGCTTACTCAGAGTCAAGCCGATTTCTACAAGCTAGGTTATGTAGACCATCACTTTAGGAGGCCGTCTGACTTTAAGTTTGTTGGTAAAGATTTCAAGACTTTCTCCATTTCTTTGGAAGACTTGCTCGCCTTTACTTTCGAGGCTTCCATTGGTGAAGTAGTTAGAGAAGCTGATGCCCAGGCTATAGCAGTTAGGGGTGAAGCGCTGAATGGTACCATTGCTGATAATGTCTCAGTTGTTGAAGGTGCGGCGACTGAGTAGTCGTGGAGTGTCCAAGATGCTGAAGAGTAATTTTCTACGTAGTCTATAGGATTTTCTTTGTTTCCTTTGTTGCTTTTTGCTTTGCTTGAACTCATTCGGTCTTTGCCAGTTGTTTATCACTTTTGCTAAAAAATTTAATAAACTTGCTTCCTTCCCTTTTCTTCATCTTCGCTTCTTTTGTTCTTGCCTAACCTTAGACTTTTTAGACCATGGGGCAGGTGCGCTACTTTTTTATAAGCAGACAAACCCGCATAGCCTATGCAGCCATATATGTTGGTGTTGAACTTTGCAAAGTTGTTAGCCATAGGGTCAGTGGCCAGACGTCTTCCTTACAGAAGCAGACGAGTCTGCTTGACCACTTGGCTATTAACCTTGGCTCTTTCCAATTCTGTAGGTTGTGTAGCAAGTATCACAACACTTTAGGACTTGGTGTAGGTCGTTTCGCGCTTTGGCAGAAATGAAGCTCATTGACTATGTAGCATGTCGGCAATGGACGAAGCTTCGTATATGCTTGCTAACTTGTTTAACCTTTCACAGAAACGTGCGGTTGTATAAGTTTAACGCGGCTTACTGCTCAAAGGGTAAGCCGTATGTAGTCTTCTAGAAATCGTTGGCTACCTTAGTGCACTCTGTAGCTGCTTTAGGGTTCCAGGATATCCATCCATAGAGCGTACAACGTAATGTGCCCCCTCTGTCTATAAGGCCCGGTTCCCCCACGAATTAGGCCAAGAGACCCAAAATCCTTCAGTTAGCTAAGCTTTGAAAAATACCATTGTAGCTACTTCTAGGAATCCCCGCACAAACCATCGTGCACCTAGTTATACCAAGGCAGCTCGACTCATCCACATCTCGACATTCGATGTGTAAAGTTTATCCTCTCGCATTGGAGAGCAAACCAATGTGGTTGTCGAATAATTGGTTTACCCTCTCGCAGTGAAGAGCATTTAGTTTATCCTTTCACACTAAAGGGCAGACCCAAATAGGTGTCAGGGGATTGGTTTACCCTTTTGCACTAGAGAGCATGGTTGGTCCCCAAGGGGGGTGCAATTCCTACGATAAGTCCCTAAAAAGGGCGCGGTCTTCTTTTGAAGTGCATGAGTGATTAGTAGTTGAAAGTGTGCAATCGAACCAAGTTGTAGACTGCTTCTAAATTCCTCATTGAAAAACGAGTGAAACGAATAAGAACTTAGCTGTAAGGTAAGAACTGCATAACAACTAGATAATCCTCAGCTTTCAAGGTGGTGCTCATCGAGCTTCTTGAGTCTTTGGGCTTTGATGTAATTGGAGGTTACGTATGGTACTTCCTCAGATTGTAGGCGTTCCACTGCTTTTCGATCTCTTTGTCGTTCATGGGGGCGAAGGTGTAACCACCCTTGTCGCCTACTCAGCTAATCTTTTACAAACCTTCCAAGATGAAATCCATCTTTTGAGCTTTCTCAGCGGGCAGTGATGAAGGCTTTTCATAGAACTATATATCTGGGCTGGAACTACTGGATCTTGGCCCTTTTGTTGTAGTTGGAGAGGAGTTGTTGCTGGTAGGCTGCGATGCGGGTAATGGTCTACTCGCGCTTCTCTTCTATCAGTTCTAAGCTAGTGGCCATCTCCTTACTGTTCTGCTCAATGCTTAGCAGTAGAGTGTTGATACTTGGCACAATGACATTGGGATGAATGATTGCTTCTAAACCAAATGCTAAAGAGAAATGATTTTTACCAGTGGCTTGTTGTTTGGTTATACGCGATACGCCCATAGACATCCGGGGAGTTCGTCTCACCACCTTCCCTTCTTGTCAGAGAGGGATTTCTTGAGGCAATCAAGAATCGTCTTGTTGGATGCTTAGGCCTGCCCATTACCTTGAAGATATCTTGGCATGGACATGTGCTACTTGATGCCATACTTTTGGAAGAACTTCACCAAATCTTTGCCTACGAATTATGGGTCGTTGTCTGCGAAGATGGATTGAAGGATGCCAAATCAGTAAATGATGTTCCTCCATATGAAGCGCTATATGTCCGTCTGAGTTGTAGTTGTCATGGGCTCGACTTATACCTACTTGGTGAAGTAATCAATCGCGTCAATCATCATACCTCTGCCCTAGTAATGGGCGGCATTAGCCATACCCAGTCGATTATCCGTTGCATGAACGGCCAATGACTCGTCTGCGGGTGTAATTTGCTGGTAGGTAGTGCTGATACCAGCTTGTAGTGTTGGCAGTAGTTGTATTTTTGTACTAACTCCTTAGCGTCTTGATGCATGGTAGGCCAGTTGTAGCATGCGTTGAGAGCCTTATATGCTAAGAATCGTCATCTGGAGTGATTTCCACAAACACCTATTGAATTTAGAACCTTTAGGTCACCGGGAGACGCTAGGCAGCGGTGATATGGTCCAATGTAGGATATTCGAACAAGAATGTCGTTTCACATGTAGTAGCATGTTATCTTTGTTTGGAGCTTTCTACACTCCAATCTTTCCATGGGGAGTGTGTTATTGACCAAGTAGTTTATAATGGAATCTTGCCAGTTTGAAGTTGTAATAACTTGTGACACCTCGGCTGCTGGCTCTCCCTCTATGCTTGGTTTGTGTAGATACTCCATCGAAATAAAGCATTTGAGTTGATGGTCGAGGGCGGAGCCTAGGCCAGCTAGCGCGTCTGCATGGGCATTGTTTGCTCATGGAACTTGAGTGAGGGTGTAAGTCTAAAACACCTCAAGCTGTTTTCGTACCTTCTCTAGGTACTGCGCCATCTTCAGATGTTTTGCCGTGTACTCCCCAGTAGTTTGGTTGGTGATTAGCTGGGAATCAGAATGAATTGCAAGTTTCTTCACCGCCAAGTCATTTTCCATTTGGAGGCCTGCTAGTAGGGCTTCATATTCTGCTTCGTTGTTGGATGCTTTGAAGCCTAGAATGATTACCTGCTCGAGCATCGAACCGTGTGAGGTGACAAAGACCACGCTTGCTCCCGAGCTCTTTTAGTTGGATGCGTCATCTATGCTCAAATACTAGAAGTCTTTATCGAGTAAAGTAGACGCAGCTAGGGCCTGCTCTGCCTCCAAGGCGTCGTTGGATCACTCTATTGCATCGCCTAGGCTTGTCGTGAAGGCACAATAAGGAGCCGTGGAGATGGGGCCTTGTTACACGCAGCTGAAGATGCTTAACTACGGGTATTTGGCCACTCTATAGCTGAATTATGGAGCAAGGGTCAGCTAAGGCCGTGTGATGTGCAATAGGAGAAGGTGCTAAACTGCCGGTACATGTTGCTCTTATGTAGAATCTTTCGGGACGAAGTGGACAAAACTTGCTTCCTAGTGTGTCCTTCTAGTGTTCGTCTGCCCTTGGCGCGCCTTTTGGGCTGAGTTGTTACATTTGTCAGAAAACTTTGCATTCGCCTGCAGGTATAATAGTACATCATAAAGATGATTGCATACGTCTGAAGGTATAACTTGAGCTTCCAGGTTGCAACAACTGTCGCTAAAGTTAGCTTTTGAATTTTTGGTAGTTGGTTTCCATCTCGAGGAGAGCTTTTGAACTGTGGAATAGAGGTAGTTGGGCCTCCAACTCTTCTCGTATGAGGGCAGAGCTCATCACTACTTCCGACACTGCTAAGTAGATGTGCAAGTCCTCCGCTACTAAGTAGATGTGCAAAAATCCACGTGTTGCCTCCATATTCAATCAGTTGATGACTAAAACCATTAGTCCTATTTCAAGTTATTGTTCTCCTCGATTAACTTTTGGAAACCACGACTTCTTTCATAGCCTAACGAAATTTGGAGTACACTTACCATCGACTCTTCCCTAAATTTCAGCAAATTTGGAGTGTTTAGGAACACCTACACTCAACCTTATACCATTATCTCGAGTAATCATTGTTAAATTGGTACTTCTTGGGAAACGTGATCTCGTCGATTTATCGACAAATTGTTGGCAAACCTTTCGGCTACAGTGTCTTCCTCACTTACAACCGAGGAAAGTTAAATTAGTTAGGGTTGTTGAAAATTAGTAAAGTTCCGACAACTGAAGTGTTGTCTCATCTTACCCTTTGATAGGAGCATATTTATGCACCTTAGTTAACTAGTTCTTATGCATTTTCGTTATGTTTTCTTAGTTTAAAGTAGTCTTTTAAGCTAGTTTCATATGTTTTCAGGTTTAAGGGCATATTACAT
>JADOBS010300709.1:0-11066 GCA_015708375.1 Cydonia oblonga
CGACTCAAATGTGCTTGAACTTGAAAGATGAATTATGTTTTAAAATGTATATTTTTGTTGCTATGTACATTTTTATTTGCCGTATCCATAGCGTATCGTATCTTAATTTTTAAAAATTTTCCGTATCACCGTATCGTGTCGTGTCGTATCGCCGTATCTGTATCAGTATCCATGCTTCATAGGGGATTATTAATATTTCTGTGAGGATGAAGGTTCCGGAGATGTACGCTTGTGCAAGTTCAACGACGTGGTCACACTCAACGATGGGGTTTCCGGCGGCTGGGAACAATAGTTTTGGCAACGGCGGCATTGCGACCGGAGTTCCGGTTTGGTATGCTATCAGAAAAATTATTGAAGATGCAAGGCACAATTTTTTGTGCGTAAATATTAGAGGACTTAGACTTTTGGTTAAGGAGAATACATGACACATCCCAACTCGGAATGTCCATTTGGATTCTGAATCGAGTTGTGCTGGCCGACACCTGAAGGGTGACGAAGCCATAAAGTGTAGTGTAGTGGAAAAATGATGTGAATAAATTTAAACCTAAAAGTACCAAATCAAAAGAGTGCGCAGGTAAGCAGGATTAAACTCATTTCACATGTGATGTCAAAGCAGAAGATAGTATGGTAAGTCGGATGAGGGTTATACCACTGAAGATAATCATCTCCTGAGATTTGCCAAAATCCTCCTTTACACGTAAGCACATCTACTAAACCCAGAGGGGCGAAAAACAAAGTTGAGTGGGTCAGCAAAACAACGTTTGTAAGAAAATCTTTATTTTCAAACATAGTAACCTCTCGCTGTAAAACAAGTATAGTTTTCGTAAAATATACTACGTAAGTATGTAACAAAAGTACAGCAAAAATATAATTATAATTATGCCAAGTTATGATATATCAAATGTCGCAGTAATATAATCATGTAATAATCAAGTATAACTAAGTACTCATCCATCTAAGCTGACACACGAGTTCGTACAAATAATTTCTGACACGAACAGGACTGGGTGTAATCAACATGCTCTAGTACTACGATCACATGAAGACTGGCGCTGAGGCATGGTCACATACGAGTCGGAATTGCCTAATGCAATCTGTATGACAGGACTGGCACCTAACTTGGATTCAAGGCGAGCGAATGGTGCGGATGTGAACATACACGTGAAGGACTGGCCCTGACCCTGGCCCTGAACCTGGGCGAAGTACTAACACCAAGGTGCAACAAGATGAGCATGTACAAATATGTATGAATGTCACGACAGTAATATCCCAACCATATAGTAGCATTTATCACATTTAATATCACAATAACGATACTTGGCAATATAAGCGTAAATGAAGTAAATGTGCATTTATCGAAACTATAAGTATGTATAGATATAAAAACAAACTGCACACTCACAAATACGCAGTTGAAGGGAAGCCTCTGAGCCTTGCTTGACCCTATACGCCCTGGAGATAGGTTTCCCCTATATGTGAAATTACTAATTAACTTAGTTTAATAACACAAACGGAAACTTAAATAAAACCTCTGTAGATTACTCCAACATAGGGTTTGAATATACGAAATCAATCTACTCAACATCACGAACCTAAGAATTTGACAGAAAGCAAAACAGAGGCTGGAAGCGCTGTCACGTGCCACCACGTGCCACACATGCCTACCAGCCCACGTGTCCACGCACACCCACACGTCTGCGAGTACGTACGTACTCACCTCCCTCGCAAGTTCTTGCAATTTTTGCAGGTTTTTTATCCAACTTCCAGAGCTCATATCGAGCTCGATTCTCAACCAAATTCAATGATACAAAAACCAATTTGAAGCTAGGAATGTATTGAACTGATCTACACCTATTGAAAGTTCATTTGTGATCCATGTTGTCCAGAAATTGGGTCTAAAAGTGACCAAAGGGCCACGGTCAAACTTCTCCAGAAATTTAGGAATTTCCTCACAAGTTTCAAAGTTGATTTCTAACTCAACAGTTAACCAAACTCGGTGATTCAAAAACCATTTTGAAATTAGGAATATAGAGAACAAGTCTATACCTATTAGGAGTCCAGTTGTGGTTGAGATTGGCCAAAAAAATGAGCTGAAAATGACCAAATGGTCACGGTTCCTTACCTGGAAAATTGAGCAATCTCCCCTCCTCAAGTTTTCTACGCTAAAACGTTTGTTCAAAACATGTACACGAGATTAATATCAACCCAAAGTAAAGAAATGAAGGTTCTTAGGATTTCTTGAGGCTTACCTAAGCCGTGAACGGTGAGAACTCGTCGGAAAAGCTTCGGAAACAATGGTGGTTCCACAGTGCAGGGAAAGAAAAAGGAGGAGGGACATTTGCCAGATTTGGTTTCGAGATGGAGGGGATTTGTACGTGCGTGTACAAAAATTCTCATAGTTAGCGTACCTTAACGAAGCATAACTTTTTCGTTACAGATCTGATTCGAGTCTAACACGCATTCACGTGTTTGCAACGACGAGTACTTTTTCAGTACAAAACCAAAAAAAGAAACAACAGTCGAAAAACTACGTCCACGTCAGATTCTACTTTTGTCCAAAGAAAAGTATAATCGTCAAATTACACCGACGGAAAAGAAATTACAGTGAAAACTAAGGATGAGTCGTCACAATATAAATCGATGCAAACCATTTAATTCGTTGTTACAATACTTGATTTTTTTTGTTTTGATTAAAAGAAAATTTCTCAATATACTATAGTGATTGTAATTCTATATTATCAACGCCCACCATTTCCTCTATTTTTCTGCTTGTACAACACATTTACAATGTGCCGGCAGCAGGCAGCAGTATTACAGATATATTATATATCCACCAAACCAATTTACGCAGAAGAAGATAGGGAAACGGTGGGTCAAATTCATTGTGATATTTGAAACTGACAGCGGCATCGATCGAGTAACGCACACCACCTTTGACTTGATTAACCAGTGGCTTGGAGAAACACGTTACTGAAAAACCTAACAAGCAACGCACCACTTTCTAGCGATATTCTACCATTGGTCGTTTATTTATTAATTTTCAAAAAATGATATTATCTATTCTAAAAGAGAAGGGGTGGGCTTAGCACTAAGTGGTTATTACAAGCGAAGAGTAATACCACTAGACCGTAGTACTAAATGGCTATTTACTAGTTACCTGTAAAAATTTGTGGGCCCAATAAAATTGTTGATCTCTGAATTAAAAATTCATGAATAAATGTTCTTTCGTGTAATACCATTAAAATATGTTCAAAATATTGAGTTTAAAAGGAAATAATGATGAAAATTAATTTTAATAGAATTACCCACAAGAACCATTACATTATCTTGCATTGTGACAAATTCAAAACTCAATGCTCATAAATTTTTAATTAATGGACCAGAGCTCTAATTCTACTAAAACTTAAAGACCAATCCAATTTGCTTTTAAAAATGAAAATGTCTAGCTTTTTGAATGCCTAATCCTTCATGAAAAATAATCCCCCACGCATTAATTAAGCATAGTAACCATCTATTATATTTTCTTATTTAGCATGACAAGAAGTTAGTTTACACTAACTTTATAATATATATCAATTATGGTTTACTTAATATGGATTTTGGGTTTGTAATTAAACATTAAAGTTCCATGTTCACCTTAAAATGGCATGGTAGAAACATTCATTAAACATCGTCAATTGATCGCTCGGTCGTTGGTCATACGTACCAAACTCTCGACCTCTGCCTAGGCCCATGCACTACTTCAACTATGTTAATCCACCTGAGGCCTATGCCACCCATCCCTATTTGAACATTAGAGTTGGTAACTGGGTACAAACTTGAAGTTTCGTACTTACGCGTTTTGGGTGTACATTTTATGTGTCAATTGTGCTACCGCAATGTACCGTTAGGGGTCCTCACAAAAAGATGTGAATCAATGTCTATTATGATTCTCTTACGCCCTTGCAAGGGATTATGTCACTTCAATGAGACAGTTCTCTCGGCGTTAGGGGGAGATAAGAACGTCAACATTCCTAAAGAACTAAGCGAATTATCGTGGACATCCCCACTATGTCTCATCTCGATCCTTGATCTAGATCACCAGACTACTTTCTCTAATCTAGTAAGCATGACAAGATCGCATATACTAGCTGCAAATATGTGTGAAGGGAAATACATGTTTACTAGATCAGAAAGGGACGGGACGCTACTAACATGTATCGGACATCCCCTGAAAGTAGGTTGACCACACCTAGTGGCCGATCCTAGCAGCCACTAGATCACTCAGTCCTTTTCCAGAAGCACGACAGATCACTAGGTTCAAAGGATTCACCTCCCCTGAAGTAGAGGAACATGGCCTGAATGAATCCCTCCCTCGATCGCTGTCTCAATCATTTCCATCTCATTAGATTAAATCCAGATTATTACCGTGACCTAAAGTTCTTGATCCAGTGTACTAGTTTACATGAGATATGGAATTGGAATGAGATTATCATCAATGATATTTTAGTTATATTTTACCGACCAACATAAATGAAAAACGACGATATCGAACTATGTTTCGTTGATTACTAACAACATAAAACTGATTGGTTAATTAGAAATAAACAATCCATGTCAAATTAGATGAATGAATAATGCGATATAATGCCACCTTATGGCGGAAGGCTTCTCTCATACGCCACGTGATTGATTGCAACATATAAACGTGGTCGTAATGTATCTCTGGGATCATGATAAGAAATATGCATGGAAGTTTCTGAAGGACTTACATGTACTGATTCAAATAAGTTCTAGACCATAAAACACCCTTTCGGTTTAGATGAGGCTTTCACTTTACAAATGCAGAACAATCTGGTAGATGTAGTATACCTATCTAAGTGAATATTTGATCAGTTAGGGATAATTCCCTTGCATCTACAAAATCTGAAATTGCTAGAGTTGCAGTTTATGTCAATGATACGAATCTCGCTAAAACTTTGGAAGAGCTTGAAAAAACTAACTCACAACTAAAGTTGAACTTTGAGATGAAGAATGTTGGGAAAACTCGACGCTACCTCGACTTGCAATATTCTAGTCTACTAGTCAAACTAGACCCAGAAGTTGATGCTTCCGAGTATAATCCTGTCATTTGTACGCTAGATGCAATTGAGACCTTTACAGAGGTTATGGAGCATAAGGTTCTATATCAGAACGTGGGTCGCCATATCTGAGTGCAATTGGTGTTTATTGTACTTAACTCAATGCAATAGATCATACATCTCAAATGATTCACTGAATCATGCTCTCTGTCTGATCCACAAAAGGTACGTTCCCAAATGGTTAAGTCTTTGCCATTACGGAACACCACAATATCTTGGAGGTTAACCAGATATACCTCAGTTGCAAAATCTTCAAATCGTTCCAAGACTCACCATATTTCATTACGTGAGAGATATAGTGAAGAACTCGTGTTGAGCATATTTGAAGTCTCTGTGATTTTCATCCATCGTTGACTCCCAACAACGACCCATAAAGACAACGTCGTATGTATCGACCAGATCATGATACATCCAACAAGTTAACGCCAAGCATATTGTGTCTACATCAGCATGAGCATCCAAAGACTGAAATCAAGTAGTTCGATTCCAAATAACCTTGCCAACCTCTACTCGAAGTCACTGTCGAAGTCTAACTTCCATGAGATTTTCCGAGAAATTGGTATGCGTAACTTTCTCGTTTGCAATGCTTGTAGTTTCATTTGGAAATTCTATCAAACTCAGAGGGAGTATTCATAACTCATAAGTATGCTCACTTAATCTTAATGTACTTTTTTTTTCCTATGCTTAGGAGCACTTTTGACCTGACTAGGTTTTGACAAGGCACTCATCCTAGGTAGGTCATACCCTTGAATACGTTCTACTTAAGCCATGAAGATGTACTTTTCTCCTTTGACTGTGGGCTTTTGTCCCACCTTGGGTTTTGCCATAGTGAGGTTTTGTGAGTTTTACTACCTATGCATTCTTCCGTTTGTTTTGAGACTTGCATTCACTACTTTTGCAAACTATACGAGACGAATGCTTCTACCTTTGCCTAAAGATCTGATGCGCCTTTGCCTGAAGATCTGATGCGCCATCTACTTGAGTATTTGCACATTCAAAAGGGGGAGTGTTATGATATACATTCTAATACATATTGTGATTGTGAAAATCCTAAGTAGATATAGATTAAGAATCCTTTGGGATCTAGAGACTTTTGTATTACTTGGAGAGCAAGTTTCTATCCTCCTTAGAGCATCTCCAGTGGAGTCCCTAAATAGGGACAAGTACCGTATAAAATGAGTATAAAACAAATATAGAGACAAAATGTATCTCCAATAGATCGGATGGTGAGTCCCTAATGTATGGACTTGCGAGATACATAGTGTATGTCTTCACATATATGGACTGTATAGGGACAACTTTGAGTGAAAACGGGGCCCACAATCTTAATTGAAGATTTTAAGGCTTTTAATTAATTAAAAATAGATAAATAAATAAATGCACCTTGAGTAGAAAATAGGACCCACAATCTTGATTGGAGATGCTCTTCTTATTATGTACAATGACTAGACAATAACACAGAATTCCTCAAAGCTATTCTCCACTCTCTTTCTCTCTATGTCATGCCTCTCTGTTCTCCCTCAGATAAATATAAGCCACAACAAAATAGAGATATATCTATGTTTTCAAGAAATTTAACTCTGCAAAAAAATTGTAAGAACCAGTTGCATGGAAGTTTCTCTATATAAGAAGCGTGAGCAAATTACATGAAAGTTCCTCTTTAAAAACTCATAACTCATTTAAAGACCCAAGAGTCAACTTGGAAAACCACTCCCAACTCGGAAATTAAATTACACTTCTCCCACTCACTTTCCCATCCATTCAAAATTCAGCGCGTATTGTATTTCATCCTCCAATTTGGATTCCACAGAAACCACATGGGTGTTTCTCCATCCTTTCTCTCACCCTTCCCTCAACCCTCCTATATAACCTCCTACCCACACCTGCTCTCACAATTCCCCTAACCTAACACAAGCAATTCATCAAACACTTGCGCGCACTCTTCATCCACCATGGCAGCCAATTCCCGGACGCTCGAAATCAAGGTGATCTCCGCCGAGAACCTGCGATTAGATCGAAAACCCATCAAGAAAAACGCCTCCGTAACCGTCCGGACCGACACCACCAGCCAGTTTCGCACCACGGAGATGGACACCGAAGGCGGCGCCTACCCACTGTGGAACGAAAAGCTCGTGCTCGACTTGCCAACGCACTCGAAGTCCATCACGGTGGAGGTCCAATGCAAGACTTCGTCCGGCGTCAGGACGATCGGGACGGCGACGATTCCGGCGTCGGATTTTGTTGGCGGGTACGTGCCGGAGGGTAACCTGCATTTTTTGAGTTACAGGCTGAGGAATCACAAGGGGGAGAGGAATGGGATTATTAATATTTCTGTGAGGATGAAGGTTCAGGAGATGTACGCTTGTGCAAGTTCAACGACGTGGTCTCACTCGACGATGGGGTTTCCAGCGGCTGGGAACAATAGTTTTGGCGGCGGCGTTGTGACCGGAGTTCCGGTTTGGTATGGTGCATATCAGAAAAATTATTGAAGACCCAAGTCACAATATTTTGTGCGTAAATATTAGAGGGTTTAGGAGAATACAACAAACCCTATGTCTTTTGTGTTCTTGAAGGAAATTTGATGCAACCATTTAATTCATTGTTACAACACTTATTGTTTTTGTTTTGATGAAAAGAAATATTCTGAATATATTATAGTGATTGTAATTCTTATTATCAATTCTCAGATGCAATTGATCTGATAAACGAAAACGAGCAATTGATCTCATACCGGTTCTTAAACTGCTATTTTCCCAACTTCTCTAATAATGTACAGAAAACCCATTTCCTTAACCACGGTGGCTCAGTGGTTGGGAACGAATTTCAAGACCGTATTTCATAGTTACCTTATCAAAATTTTGAGGACCCAATAAAAGTGTTGATTTCTGTATTAAAAATTTATGAGTAATTGTTCTTTTCAGTAATACCATTAAAACTTACATCCAAAATATAGAAAACGTGAGTAGGAAGACTTCGATTCGGCCCGCTAAACTTGACTTCTTTTCTTTCTTTTTTGGTTTATAGAGTTTAAATGGAAAATATGAATGAAAATTTTAACAGAATTATCCAAAAGAACAATTACATTTCATTGCATTGTGACAAGTTCAAAGAATAATACTCATAAAATTTTAATTAATGGACCAAAGCTCTGATTCCACTATAACTTTGGGACTAATCCAATCTGCTTTTAAAAATGAAAATGTCTAGTTTACCCTAAATATTCTTTATTAATGCCTCATCCTTCATGAAAAATAGGGAAAATTATAGCAATAGTCTTTTAACATTAACATAATTGTAACAATAGTCCGTCAACTAAAAATCTATGATCATTATTAGTCCCTTAACTCATCAAAACATGCATCTATAGTCATTTTCGTAAACTCCGCTTAAACTTCTGTCAAAATAAGTCACTTGCCACTCACATGAGGCTGAATCCAAACATATATGAAAAATCAAATGAAAAAAATTGTAACAATGATCCCTCAACTTTAACCCAATTAGAGCAATGGTCCCTCAACTTTAACCCAATTGTAGCAATGGTCATTGCAACATGAGTCATTTTGACGAAGTTAACGAAAATGACCACAACTGCTTGTTTTGATGAGTTAAGGGACCAATGATCTTGGATTTTTAGTTGAGAGACCATTGCTTTAATTGGATTAAAGTTGAGGGACCATTGCTACAATTTTCTAAAAAATAATCCCCAACTCATTAATAAGCATGGTAACCATCTATTATATTTTCTTATTTAGAATTACAAGAAGTTAGTTTACACTAACTTTACATAACATATCGATTTTGGTTTCCATAATATCGACATATATTTGATCCCGTTACCTTTCACACTTGTCCGATTTCACGTCGGTCACGGGGCTTTAAAATGTTGAACTTGCACGTAGGGCAGGTAGCATTGATATGTAACCATTTCTCTATGCAAGTGCAGTGAAAATGATGCTGGCAAGGAAGTTGGCGTAATTCTGCTCCATTCTCGTACACAGAAAGGTAGATGCAGCATTCCTGCAATTTACCAAAAACATTCATGTCAACACGGCCGCGGCAGTCTAGTCATATACTTTTTCACAGCAATGATTTGCTAAGTCGAACATCAAATGATAACTTGCATGCATATTAGACATAACGAAATACAACTACAGCATCAGCCTGGGAAATAGGGTGCTCGGTTGGTGCGTTGGTGTCACATTCGGTCATGAATCCTTCAAAAGCTTGGACCTCACCATTAACTTTCTCTAAGTTACGCACCCTTCTGAATTTGAACTTTGGCAATCCATCAATCTCTTCATCTGTTGCCCCGTCCTGTTTCATGCACAAATCGTATGAAGTCAAGTCATATAAGCGTATATGATTGAAGTGTAATCAAGAATCCGAAACTTCTTTCATTTTTTTCGCCCTTAATTAATATAGAGCTTACTACCTCGTGCAAAATTAATAGGTTCTACAGAAAAAAGAAATGATTGATTCTTCAATCCAGAACGTCACATGGCATTTGGATGGCCCGTGTAAACTCAAACTTTGGCATAAAATAGGAACCATGAGATCTAATGCTTCAACATCAAAAAGGGAGATCGCATCTGGTTCATGATGAAAATAAAGGAGAACTGAATTCACCAACAGTTAAGCAGCCTTCACATGTATCAGAGCATCTCCAAGGGGGAGGTGTAATTTGGGATGTAATTACATCTCAAGTCTTCGGAGAATCTCACTCCAGTTAGTTGGATGCAGTTATGAAATGTATATTTGGGAATTTAATCTCAACGGTTTAGTGTTAAAGCAAGGAAGTAATTACTGCACTTCATCTTTCCACTCTCTTCACGTGGTTCACTCATTCTCGCACTTGTTTTGGGCCCGCCAAAGCACGAAGCAAAGCAGATACAAATTTGCGGCTATATATAAGTTTGTCGGCTAGTTGTTGGTTTTACAACCCAAATACAGCTTCCACTGGAACATGATACAAATGTGCCTGTACATCTCCATTTAGTACTGGAGATGCTCCCTCACTTTGTCTAATAATACAAGAAACCACAAACATACAGAACACAACGACTGGTGAAGCTATTAGCCTATTAGCCAATCGCCCCATAGTCATGTATCATCGGTTTCAATTCACATATTTCCATATTTGTGCATAATGCGCATAACACGTGCGTCGAATAGATCTATTAACTTGCCTATTATTACTGAATGAATATGCTATGTCATTTTGTTTTTTTTTCTATACGTAGAGGTATATCATATAATCATGTAAACCATGTATTTTAAGCTTAGATGAGAGCTAATTTTTTTAATTTATCTCAGGTCACATGATCAGAGGAAAGATTATATGAAGCTAGCTACCACTTCCTAGACAATAAACTAAAGCTTGCATACAATCCTTATGGAGGTCTACCTGATCTATCACAGCATATAAGATTGCAATTATGCATGGCAGAAAGCAGCAGACTGCGATTCCTACAAGACATGAACCAGCAACGCATACAATGATGAAGGCAACATCAAAAACCAGAAATGAAACAGAGAGCCTGCAAAAAAAAGAGCTGCTTGTAAATAGTTAAAACACGTGCACGCACACACGCACACATTCAAGACAATTACCCAAAAGAAACCACTTCAGAGTAAAAACAGTTCAATCCTAACCAGTAAAGGCGAGGTGAACTAAATAGCAAAGTCTGGCCGCCATTAAGCTCCCAGTAGAAGCCAATGACCCACAAAATAAATGAAAACGTGCTATTGGCCGACTCCAGATTCTTGGTGACACTGTTGCACAAAACATGGAGATGGTTAAATATACTTTCATGGCATACGGCCACACAAGATTAGCTTTATGCGGAGAATATCACATTCAAAACAAATGCCAACCATTACTCACATTCAAGTTGCCGCTTCAAATTCACAAAAAAAAAAAAAAAAAAAAAAAAAAAAAAAAAAAAA
>JADOBS010300710.1:0-11067 GCA_015708375.1 Cydonia oblonga
ATCACAAGCCAAAACAAAGTTTACACCTATATATATATATATATATATATATAGATATATATATATATATATATATATCTAAAATTCACTTTCATGATTTTAACCAAATCCACTGATAACCACCAACATTATGGTTTCAAACCCCAGGTTTAAAAAAAAAACCAGACTCCAACAGAAATGCATTATAACATAGGTTCTGCAATTATTCAAACACTCACCTTCAAAATCTAGGTTTCTTCTGAGGTTGTGGATGAACCAACCATGTCAACTTCAATCTAATCCAAGCATAACTTCAATATTCTATAAATTCAGCTAGCACACACCCTTCAAAACTTCCCTCTCTCTACCCTTCTTCCTTGGCGGAGAAAATCCTAATATAACCCTCCCTCGCCGTCACAAATACACCCAATGAACAAAAAAAAATTAAAGTTATGGGATTACCAGGTCGTAACTGAAACCCAGCACCACAAGTCTGTTCCAAGCTCCAGCTCCCTATGTCTGCCTCTCTTCCCCTCTTTTTTCCTCTTCAACGCGCGCAACAGCCAACCCCTATTTCCAGCTTGGCCCTTATTTCCCTCTGTCAGACAAACCATGTCAACTAAATAAAAAATTTTAATTTTTTTTTAAATGCACCGGGTCACAATGACATGAGCTTATCCATTTTTAGCCATTAGATCCTTGTCCGCATGCTTTGTCCGCACCTTAGACACGCTGATAGGAACAACCAATTTGTGAAAAGAAAAGCGCCTAAACTTGATGTTTTTGCATTTGGCCCAACCCAAGCTATATATCACTTTTAATAAGACGTTATTCTAATTTACAAGATATATATTCTAACTTGAGTGCAAAGGGACAAATGCATTGCTCCTGACTAGTTGGACTAACCCACATTTGCAACTCAATGTCACCTTTAGAAATCTCGAAATATAATGAATGTAGCATTTGAAAATACCAAACATATAACTTGTTTGATACCCTGTCATACTTCTAGTTCAGCCTGAATAGGCCTAGCTTGGGGACAAGACCTAAGCCGATCTTAAATTTTCAAAACCTATCTCGATCACATTTACAACAAAACGACTTCAAACGAGTATGTCTTGTGACGAGGACGGCCAGACCCGTCACGATAGCTAAAGAGAAACACAGCCATAAAGTAGTGGAAAACGTACTCTTGCCTCAAAACAATATGGGAATTGACTCAAGTTCTTAGCAAACTCGTTGGAAATTAGGTAGGCGAGATGTGTTCTTTTAACAAATAAAGGAAGCACATTATGTTGCTTCGCTTGCAAGAAGGAATGAGTATGACAAATTGAGTTCATCAAAACCCCCATCTTAGTGGATCGAATGAAATTACTTTTCCATCCTCCCTCCAGCAA
Organism: Cydonia oblonga; assembly: GCA_015708375.1. Classification (NCBI taxonomy): domain Eukaryota; kingdom Viridiplantae; phylum Streptophyta; class Magnoliopsida; order Rosales; family Rosaceae; genus Cydonia; species Cydonia oblonga. Next base: position 1,377 of record JADOBS010300710.1, read on the forward strand.
AAGATTCTAGCAACTTCCAAAGTTAGGTTTCATGGCTAATGCTTACTATTTTTAGGTTTGTTTAGTTCCATCCGTTTCTGTTTTCATGTGTTTTATTGTTTGCTCGTTTTCCTCGTTTCCATCGGCCTAACAAAATCTCCAAAACCTTTCAATGTGCACGTGTTTTCGTTGTTTCTTGCTCGGATTGATGAGTTCTAGAATACATCGTCGCTTAGGTAGCTCATATTCATCTGTTAAATTCCCTTCGATTCTTAGGCACACGTTCGACATCTACTTTGTTTCTTGCTCAGATTGACGAGTCCTAAGCTACATTAAATAGCTCAAAGGCATCCCTTAATTTCCCTTCTATTCTTCAGCACACTTCAGGGAGTTGGATTCAGCAACGTATGTCAAACATTGATGTCCAGATCAACACAATAAAAAGTTCAGTCCATTTGTTCCAAGGAAAAAAAAGGGGAAGAGTCCATTCTGTTTGAGTAGCTACACTTATCATTTACTTGTATCATTTCTTCAATAAAAACTGGATCCATCGACACATAAATCTCATCTTTAATAAAGAGAGTACAACAAATAGTACAACTAGATGATAAGAGTAGGATTTTTTTTTTTTTTTAATTTTTAATTTATTTATTTTTTACTTTTTAATGGATAGGAAAGAAGATAAATGATCTGCAAGACTACATACCATAAACTGACAAAATAATTGATTGATTGGAGGGGCAAACATGTCTTTATACTTCACATATCCGATTCAGCAGATCACCATATGCTTATCCATATCCTATTAACACTAAAAATAAGTAAAAAATAAACAATAAAAAACAATTATCCAAAACACAAATGGAATCATACTACTACAAATATATATATAATACATTATATTTTTCTTCCGAGTGCCCACATACAAACAACACAAACCCCCTCCAGCCGTCCAACAACCCTAAAAATTGAGATTAAAATTTAAAAGAAAAACTAGCACAATTGTTACTGTTCATCATGTTCCTGCAGATCTGTGAGACAATAGCAACTCTTTGACTTGAAGCTCCTCAGCTTCCTTTCGAGCTGTTTCTGTGGGGCCCTCCTCCTCTCCTGATCCTCCTCGTCCGACGAGGATTGCTGCGACGCGTTGTCTCCGTCGCCTTGTCGGTCACGGTTCTGTTCTTCGTCATCGTCTTCGTCTCCTTCTTCCGCTAGGGCTAGCAGCGGCATGGATTTAGGGTTTGGCCAGTTGTAGAGGGAGGAGGAAGAGGAAGATTTTCTCGACAACTTGGAGGCGATCAGAACCCGCCGCCGTTTGTTGAAGGGGTTGTCTCGCTTCTCCACCTCCTTCACTGAACTCACAGAGCTGCACACTTCTGACAGGCTGGCAAATGACTTTGATTTTCCTGAAAAATAGTTGGATAATCCCCTCCTGAACAAATAAAAACGAAAATAAAATTAATTAAAAAGTGATTAATTAGTTAATCAATTAATTACATGACGGATCAAAAACTGAAAATTCAATAAATTTGATCGGTTTCGGATTAATATTTGCAGATCCGAAGGGGTTTACTTGATTGGAAGAGACTCTTCCAGTGATCCGAATGAACCCAAAGAACCTAATCCTCCTCCACTACCTCCGCCGCTGTTAAAGTTGCTCTGCACCTCATCGCCGTCATCACCTTTGGAATCTTCCTCTTCCTCGCTGTCATCCGGAACTCCGATCGATGACGAGCTGTCCGACGAGGCCTCTTCCACCACCGCGGCTCCTCGGTCCTGATTCAAGTACAGGCCACCGCGGAGGAGGCTGTCCTGCGTCTGCGCAGGGCCGTAGGACGACACGTCGATGGAGAAGGTCGGGCCCACCAGGACGTCCATTCGAGGTTGGACTAGATTACGATGGTGCGCAAAAAACCGAACCAGGAGGAGTTTGTTCAAGTCGGCGATCGGTGAAATTACGGAATTACCCTTCACCGATGCGTCGGCGTCGTCGTTTGAGCTTCCAGATAACGGGGTTTGTAGTCATCAATTGAAAGGAGGAAGAAGAAGAGGAAGACGGAGAGTCATAAGATCGAAGGGGTGTGCGCAGGTTAAAGGAAGGGGTGGAGGATAACGGAGGAAAAAAGCGGTTCAGAAAGAGGGAGCAACGGTGGAGAGGTGTATATATAGACAACAGTGAGTCACATGAGTTTTGAAGGGGAAGGGGAAAAGGCTAACGTACGCCGCCGGCGAAACAGGGACGCATGAGGAGCACGCGCTTTGACACGTTCGTGATTACGTGGCGAAGACACTAACCAGAAAAATCCACTTCCTTAAACTCTTATCCTGTTTAGTATTTGTGTGTTGTTGTTTCGCTTCCTTTTCATGTGTCAAAGCAATTTCTCCACACACTTCCAATGCTTTTCTAAGAACATAAAATCTGTATTTATATGTGTACAAATCTTTTATTTTTGGTATTTTATTTATTTTTTAATGATCAAAACGAATCATTAATCGTTCACCGACTACGATTATTTAATAAATAAACGAATTATATTTTTCTTGTTAGATGTTGAAAATTTCATAATATTTAAATGTTAACCAATATCCAATTTGGTTGATTTTTCCAAAATTGAACCCTAAAAGACGGAACCTAGAAATCAAATGGATCTGATAATTCAAAAATATGGAAGGATGAAAAAGTGAATCGACAAGATATAATAAGGTCCACGGAGAGAATTGTTAGTAAGCAAAAATGCTTCAATCATCTCTAAATGAGATGCTAAATTTAAAATATCAAATTTTAATTTTGATGGCTGACTTGACAATTTGATTTATTGTTAATATTTTCTTTCGATCCGATATGTCAAAATTTATTACTTCATTTATGTTTTTTAAACAAAAATAATAAAAGTTGTGTGGTTATTGGCTTAAAATAATATTAAAAAAATACTTAAATATGCTAGGTATTTAATATAAGGCAAGTTGATTGCCTTTGAAAATAACAAAAAAACTTATTTGACGCCATTGCTTCATGGCTTCAATTTTAGCGTTTGAAGCTTAACTTTCATTTCCATTTCAATTTGAAATTTCGATTGGAGTAAATAGTAGATCATTTGTTAATGTTGTATATTTATGTGATATTTTTTACGGTCATATATATATGTGCTAATTAACAATTATCTTATTTCCATTATTCCATTATTATGTAGAAAAAGTATATCTCTGGGTATATCTTTGTGATAACGCATCTTTAATTGCATCATCAATGTCAAAATCTTAGCAAAGAATGTGGTATCAATATCAAGAAAATTATCTTATCGGTCCCAGTATTTTAGTATTTTCCTTCTACTTTGTGATGGCCATTGCAAGTCAGAATATCATGATTGTACACAAAATATTCTCCTTAATTAACGGCCTTCTAGTCCAAGAACAAAATCGACATATTCAAATTTGATTAATTCAACTCACAAGTACAATTTTGGTCATTTGCAATACTATTGCATGTTATTCCTTCGTGCAACTTTATAGTATTATTTGTTTTTTTCTTTTCATATGAGCGATATTACTATTTTAACTTACACTAAAAGGAGGAAGAATGTTTGGACATTCGGAACATGGTGAGTTAAATAGCATGCATTAACCACTTAAGACAATCCATCACTTGCATGCAACTATCTAATCTTAGATTGGATTTGGCTGACTATTTAAACGATGACATCTTTTCGCATCTCACTTTTTTTCTTTCTTACATAATAAGTTATTATTTTTATGTAGTTCGGGCGTGTTGTAAGACTGCCTGTTTGATTTAAATTGGACAATAATAGCAAAATGTCCACGTGATATCTAATCTTCTGATTGGTCATATCCGAACTAACCTTTTCATTGGTAACTTCTAACCAGACCTTCTGATTGGCTAGTAACTTCCAACCAGACGTTCTGATTGGCTAGTAACTTCCAACCAGACCTTCTGATTGGCTAAATTTGACCGTTCAGATAACACTATCAGGTGATTGAATTTTTTTTTTGTTGAAGTTTGCAAAAATGATTAAGCAATCACAAGTAGACAAAAAGTTAAAGGTTCGATCAAATGTAACGATACATCTATTAAGATAGGCACCTCCTGATTGGCCACTTCCCACCTTTAAAGAAACAAAGTCCTATTATTTGACGAATGGATATTATCCATTATCTTTCGTGTAAATAAATAAGTTATGAGTAGACAACTGCTGAAGCTTTTCTTTTTTTATGGCCAACTTTAGGGTTTATGAAACCTAAGTAGAGTGCGAATAGCTCATAATTAAAAACGTGCACATTTTGTCGTTTAGGTTAAATCCTCCACCTCTTAGTACAAATATATAGTTATATGTGGTGTCATAGTTAAGTGGTATTTTTTTTCACTTGTAATGGAAAGTTTTTAGGTTCGATTCTCGCCAAAGGCAAATTTTAAACACATTATTGCTAGTCCATTATAAGATTAAGCCCACCCTCTCTCTCTGAGTGTAGATAATATCAGTTGTCTTAAAATAAAAAGAAGTTCTTACGTGAGGTATGTAGATGTAGTAGCAGAGAGCATTTCTACTATACACACATTCAAGGCGAGTTTTAATCCACTTTTCAACTCTAACCTCCCATGTGAGTTTGTAACCTTAATGAAAAATAATATTAATGTACTAAGATTATGACCAAAAAAAATGAATATAAATTTTGTCAGTTGGCTAAAGTAGAATGCAAATTGATGCTCCAATCGAAAACAAATAAGTGGGGCCATGTCGGTACGACTGAAGATACAGTAGAAAGGCCAATTCCTTCCCTACGACACCAAAAAAAATCCGGCCGAACTTCTGCCCGCACGCTTCCATAAAACAATACAGTGGCAACATAGACCTAAGTGGTCATACTAGATCCTTGGGAACCATCACAAGTACGGTCGGCCTATATTTAATATCCCTTTATATACAAATCGAATCCTCTTCTTTTCTCGTGAATAAGAGTAGTTTGAATCATCTGCAAACCAAAAGAAAAAGTTCGCATAAGAAAGATATTAAATGAGCGTTTTTCATGTTTATTTGTGAAACTGTGTGGTGTTCTTTTGGTGTGTGTGACCTCTTGGTTACGTTTGACATGCTTATTCTATGTACTTCTTGATAAATTCTTACTACCTTAGAAAAAATAGTGTTTTTTTTTTAAAGTGAGAAATGATGTGTTTTACTAACAAAATAAGACATTTCTTTAAGTACTATATTTCATTAGTAGAAGAACATACATATTTTTTAGTACGATGATAGCAGTAGTGTGTTAAATAGTTAGTCGTTAAAAGGAGAAGAATTGGTAGGATCAAACCTGCATCAGGGTGTATAGGCATTTATAAAATAACAAACATTTACAAATACATATTCATGAAAAGGCAGTCGATAAGAGTATTTCTTGTCTTCTACATCTCATAGCCTGGGTATTTATCAAGGATTTCATATCATCTATCCAATGGGATATTCTTTACAAGACTAAGATGCACATATTCTCTATAATCAAATACATTAAAAAAGCATGTGGTCCGCTACCTAGTAGATAGGGTGTTGGGTATCTACCAATGAATGTAGAGTACAAACTCCCTCTAACCTAAATTATTATGATAGTTTCAAACTACCCCTTCTCTTTAATAATAATAATAATAATAATTTAGAAAAGAAAAAATACCTCTAGAAAAATGCAAAATAAGAAATCCCAATCGTTCTCATAAAAGAAAAAAAAAACCCATAAATTTGAAGAACAATACGTAGAAGAAGAGGAAGAGAGAGAGAATAACGAAGAAGAGGTATGAGGAGGAAAAGAATATGGAAGAAGTAGGAGGAGAGAGAAAGAAAGAGAAAGTACCAAAGAAAAATAAATAAATAAATAAAAAACAGATGAGAGAAATAAGTAGGGAGAAACTCATCTTTCAAACATAATGAGTAAAATTGTAAATGTAAAGACAATTAGGAAATTTACCATGACATTACATGCCACATAGAAAACTTTGTCCCTCTATTCAAAAACTTTATCTCTTTAAAATATAGTCTTATAATTTGACACATATGTATGTGTATCTTCTGTTACTTAGTACTATAGTTTAGTAATTGTAACTGAGAGGTTTTAGGTTCAATTCTCATCAAATGTGAAATTAAACCACATTATTTCTAACAATTATGAGATTAAGCCGGTATTTCTTTTTAATGTAGATAATATTGTTTGTTCAAAAAAAAATTATGTATATCTTCTAAAACAATAAAAAAGTCAAACAAAAACAAAAAAAATTAATAGAAAATCTTATCCAATATTGTGATATACATCAGCATCTGAGCCGTTTAGGGTGGATTAAATGCATCCCTATCCCATTTTTTTATCCCTATCCATTTTGCCCGATGGGTGGTTATATCAGAATATTTATCTTCAATCCTTTTAGCCGACCGAAGAGTAGGACATACATATGTATTTAGACACAACTTTCTTCTGTCAAAATATTTAGTCACATTTAAAATTAAACTTATTTTACCTTTTCTTGCCCCTTACGTCTATGCAATAATTGTCGTCGCGGATAGTTCTTCCAACTATTACTTTTCATTTCTACCTGATCTAGTCCTCTAATAAATAAACCATTAAAAACATTACTAATTAAAAAACACAATCATTCGTCATTTAGTATTACTGTTTAGTGGTATTTATTTTCATTCGTATCTGAGAGATTTTAAATTCAATTCTTGCTAAAAGCGAATGTGAACCAAATTATTGCTAGCACGTTGTGAGACTAAGCTCACATTCTCCACCTTAGTGTAGATTATTGCTGGTACAATATGAGGCTAAACTCATCCCATCTTCTTATGTAAATCACATTATTACTAGCACATTGTGTATTTGTTAAAAAAATAAAAAAATAAATAACATCATTACACATAACGAAAATATCCACAATAATCTCATTACAAGAGATTTTTCGTATTATATTTATATAACCTCTCTATCAAAGATATGACGCATGTATATTGATATAAATAAGATATGAAAATAATCTAGTGATTAAAGCACACAAAAAGGGAAGTCAATATTCCACAATTCTCCGTTTACAAAGAGGAAAACATTTAAAAAGTGTTTCAAATATCACATTTTTGTCATATTATATTTGTATCACCTTTTTAATAGAGATGAATCTATATGTATTGGTAAGTTCCATATCTTTTTAAAAGGTGGTATAATTCTGATATGAAAATATGGTACGTATAATATTATATTGATATCAAATGCGTATACAATGGTTTTTAACAGTTTTGATGTCATCGATGCATGGAAATATATTTATTAGTATTCTGGTATATGAATACTGATTATTTGTGGATGAGATACATTTGCGAAACAGAGAATATGGACTGCTTATGCATTTTTTATACAAATAAATATATATATGCATAAGAGTTAGAGTTTCATATTAAGTTAAACAATGTAATCGCGGTAATAAATAGTATTAAATTCGTTATTTAAGGAAATTTAATTTAATTTTTTTCATTTACAAATGAAAAATGAATATCACTCTATCTTAATACCATGCAGAATTATACATTAATTTTTACGGCGGATGGTAGGGAATTATAATCTTTCTTTGCATGTAGGTAACTTTTGTTTTTGATAGCCCGCGTTTTTGTTGTGCCAAATTTATTCATGAGATTTGAGTTGCGATGTTTTGAGCTTTTACGTTTTCTTTTTAAAGGGAAAAAGAAATTACAATGTGAATGCTTAGTGTGCAAAACTTACCTAATCTTATGATTCTATCCATCTGTTCATAGCACACACAACTTTACAATTATCTTAGAAAGGCCTATGTGCAATTTAGGGAGGAGGACCATCACTTAATGTACCCTAATCATTTTTCGATGTGAGACACTTGTATCTATTAATTGACACACTCCAACCGAAATCGAGGCATGCTGGCCGTCACCTGAAGGCGACGTAACAAAAGGTGTAAGTGATGTAAAAATATGGATAAATTAAAACCAAAACTAGAACTTATTTAACTAATAAAGTGATTGAGCAACAGTGGGTAGAACCCACAGAATACAAATGTTCAGAGCATAGATGACAAATAGTGCAGTCGAAACTAGAAATGTACTTAGTACACAACTGGAAACAGTTCCTGCATTGTATAGAGATATGTCAGAATTGCCGGGTGAACCTCGTGTGCCACAGAGTAGGTCAGCTATCTAGGATCTGGAAGGGCGAAAAACAGAAGAGTGAGTGGGCACAAAAACAAAAGTTTATAAAATCCATTTATTTTCTAAACATACTAACCTTTCGCTGTAAAACATATATAGTTTCCTAAAAATCATACTACATATAGGTATGAAAATCAAATGCAAATCAGCAGTAAATCCAAAAGCATGCCAAATCACGATATCACAATAGTAGCATGAGTGAAATCAAGTGCTCAACAATTTATGACAACATACCAGTCGGAGTCACCTAATGTGACATGTACGATTGACCTAGTTTGCTTATCAATCTATGCTAGCAAACGAGTTGTAGTCGCCTAAGGCAACCTATATGACAGGACTCGGATTAATATATACGCTCTAGTGCTATGATCACGTGAAGACTGGTGATAATCAAGGTCACCTATTAATCGGAGTCGCCTAATACGACCTGTACGACAGGACTGGCACCTACTTGGATCCAAGGCGAGTGTGCGGTGCGGGAGGTGAACATCACGTGAAGGACTAGCCTTGGCCCAGGATGAGCACTAACACCGGGGTGCAACAATGATGTGCGGACTACATGAATATATGCATGCCATAATGAATCAATGATTCCAATCAACATAATAAACTTACCTGAACTTACTTGCGCATCCCATATAATGCATATGAATATGCCATGACAATATATAAATCTCAATCACATAACATCATTTTTAAAATTAAATAAATCATGGCATATAAGCATAAATCAATTTAAAAGTATTGGTGGAAACTATAAAGTGTATATATATATACATATATATATACATATGTCGATGGATCGTAGCCCCCTAGCCTCGCTTGTCCTCAAACGTCCTCAGGGTAAGTCTCCCCTATATTCGAAACAACTAATAACAAATAATTAACTAACACATATATGAAAAAGCTAGGAAAAACTCCCCATAGCTTGCTCAAACGGAAGGTTTGAATATACGAAAATGTTCCACTTGAAGTCACAGACCCACACATGTCAACCACTCGCTAGCCGGAGGCCGGACGCGCCCTCATGCATCGCCCAACCCACAGCCACAGGCATGCAAGTGACTGACAAACTTTTAACGGACGTTAGGAATATTCCGTTAGAATTGACGGAATATTTTGTTAAATAGCAACGGAGTTACTTGTTGCCATTAGAATATTTCGTCAACCTTGACGGAATATTCCTCGTCTTCTCCGGTGAGCCTCGTGGTCCGCCGCCGCCAGCGTAGCCATCTCTTTCGTCGGAAACTAGGGATTTTCGCCGGTTTCTGAAAAATTTTCAAACCTTCATAACTTACTCATTGCTCAACCATTTTTGATGAAATTTATATGGAAATGAAGTTCTTAAGGTGTAGAACAAGTCTATACCTTTTGGAAGTCCAAAAACGGACAGGAAATGGCTTTAAAAAGCCTCGCAAGATTCAGCCTAAACTTCGACTCCTCGAACTCGCTTGTTTCGACGTCAACTCAACTCCAAACTTAGTCTAGGGACC
>JADOBS010300711.1:0-11070 GCA_015708375.1 Cydonia oblonga
AATATTCTTGTTAAATTGTCAACGACCACGTGACCATTTCTACTGGTATTTTTTGTCAAACCAACTCTTTCATTTAATAAGGATACTGACATATTTTTCATGAAATGATTAAAATAATTTACGGTGGACAAACTCAAATTCTATTGATTTCATTGTAGACACTGAATTGACAGTTATACATATCTCAATTATCATTTTACCTAAAAGCCTAAAACCAATGTATCGGCCCTTAGAATAAATATTGTCGGTTGAGGGACTCCGGAATATAAATACATAAACAATGGAAGTGAGGCCAATCCGGCTTACTGGAAAAATTGGGCGAAGTGCAGAACTATTTACGTCGGAACAAGGGTGTTTTACACACCCCCTTAGCCCTCCCCCTCCTCCTGTTACTTTTGGTGACTTTTCTTGCAGGTGTGGCTATGGAGGCTTGGGCTCTTGGTGGATTGACTGTGTTTAATACTCTCAGATCTAGTTTTTGGTTAGGGTGCATTTTTCAGTTTGGTGTGATGTCTTCCTACACAGAGGTAGCAGCGGTAGTGGCGGTGGTGGCTGGTTTTTGGCGCTTGGAGCTTAGGGTTTTACTGTTCCCTGCTTCTTTTGTAGCCTATGGGCCTAAAGTTGTGTGGGCCTCCCTTTGTGGCTGGGGATGTAGCTTTCTTTTTTGGGCTTAATTTCTTTTTAAGTTTGCTTTGTTGTGTAAAACTTTATGTTTTGTTTAGATTTAGACCTTTCTTAATACAAATTGTACTTCTCTTCCATTAATGAAGCTTCATTATTGTCCAAAAAAAAAAACAATGGAAGTGAGACCCGGATGGTAAACTTGAATATGGAGGGCAAATAGTAAAATATGAAAACAATAACGTCAGCTTGTGAATTCCTAAGAATACGACGTCCCACAGTGCCAGGAGCCTAAATATTTTTCATCATTTATTCAATCAGTGAAAAATGTCTTGCGCTGGTAAGGTTGAGACTGATGTTGAAATCAAGGCTTCTGCTGTGAACTTCCACGAGTACTTCACCCACAGGCCACACCATCTAAGCACTGTCAGCTCTGATAAAATCAAGACTTGTGATTTACATGAAGGTGACTGGGGAAGTGTTGGTTCTGTCGTCAACTGGAATTATGTCCATGGTAATTCATTAGTGGAGCTTGATCTTAATACATGTCCATGAAGTAAAGATTGTGTTTTAATTAGACGATATCTAAGAAAGTGACATGCATGTATTTTCATTAGAAAAATGCTACGGAGACCACCTTTTAGAATCATATTTATAAACCACTTGATTGTTGGATTTCTTTCTTAGTGATTTAAATAAGAAATTTAATTATCAACTGTCACATCATACAATCTACAAAATATGATCTCTATAGCATATTACTCTATAAATTATTGCAAACGTATGTAGTGCACATCAATTTTAATTTGTCTTATCTAAACATAGAAACATGTATTGTATGACAATTCCAATAAAATAAACCATTATCCAGCAAAGCTTTGAAAATTATGGAGCAAACCACCATCAGGATATGCTAATTAATTAGCTAAGGCATGCGCGATAATGGAAAGTCTCTGCAAGTGGTTTTTTCTTCTTTGACATGCTATTATCTTTTGGGCGAGTCGGATTAGTATTTTCCTTGGTTTAATACCTATATTAGAACAGAACATCTCTATAGATGTTATTATGTGAAATGCAATTAATATTATAATTGTTAACAGACGAACATGAAGAACTCAGAGAAAGATTAAATGAATGAGAAAGCAGAAAAGAAAGGAATTGATGAGAGAGACACAAATATACTATTTGAGTGTATTACTTCTGAATGAATTACATAGATACTACTACAACTTTATATAGCTCTTATGAGCTTTCTTGTGTCTTAAGCTGGAGTTAACTGACTTAACAAACTCTTACAAACTCTAACAGCTACTAACAGCATTTCTAACAGACAATCTTCTGCTGATATGGTTTCTATTATGCAAAGAAGTTGTTTGTTAGCTTGAAAAAGAAAACTAAGCATGCGAAGAAAAGTTGGTTACAACACTTTGGGTTATGGATCGATTTTGAATCAGTGAACTCGTGGGCGAGTTCTTTCTCACCTGGAGAGTCTGATGCAGTGCATGAAAGAGAAATTCATTGAGTTCTCATAATTAAGTGGCTAATTTATATTTTAGTAATTTGTATTTTTGTAAGTTGTGTTTTAATTATGTATTTGGGTTGGGACTTGATTATCATTTATGAAGTTTTAGTGGACTGGGAAGTTGTGTTAGGGTTTAATTAAGCAGTTGGCTAGGCCTTTTAAAAGGCTAGAATTCTGGAGGTTGTGGGGGAGGTATTTTGAATGAATCTATGAACAGAGCTTGGCTCTTTATCTTAGTCTCCTTCTCTAATTATGCTAGTGTTCGTCTAGTTGATTTTCTGCCCTTTAACATTCCCCCATCAGAGCCATTACTCTCCCACTCTAGTTTCATTCACCCTTGAATTCAGATAGGCCGCTGGACATGGGTTGAATATCACAAGGCTGTCTATGTCACGACCTTGTATTTAATTTTCTGTCCCCAATAATTTCATATATGAGTACATATACCCATATCAGGGAGCAAAGATTTTTAATTGTGAACAATACGGTATGGTTCACTTCATTTATTGGAGGTTAAAATCTTTAGTAGAGCGTTATCTTACTCCGAATGCAGAAGTTCCTCTTTGTTTGTAGAAGCTTTTCTACAAATTATGTGGTGAGGCGGCCTTATTGAAGATTTATCTTTTGTTATATGAATTTCAATGCGATTTGGAGAGTTAGCTCGCCCGTCATGATTATTGCCTCCCCACTGAAATTATTTAATTTGCTCAATTATATGAGATGAACATGTACTCATATCTGTCAGGAAACAAAGGTTTTTACTTTGTTAACAATACGGTATATTCACCTCATGTGTTGGAGGTTAAAATCTTCAGAAGAGCAGTATCTTACTCCACATGCAGAAGTTTTCCTTCTTGCTTGTAAAAACATTTTTTTACCAATTATGCGGTCACAATAGTCATATTGAAGATTTAAATTTTGGGAGATTATATTCATACACCCCAAATTACTTCTCCCACATCTTTTTAATTTTTTAATTTTTTTCTTTCAAGTGTTAATGATGTGTACAAAATATTAAAAAATTAAAAGAGTGTGGGAGAAGTAATTTGGGGTGTGTGAATATAATATCTCTATATTTTATTATAGGAATTTCAACGGAATTTGGAGAGTTATCTCGTCTGTCTCCATCTTTGAATTATTGAATATATATACCCCATATTATATATGATATGTTATATTAGACATGTCCAATTAATCCTTTTCTTACCTGCTATATTTTAAATTAATAACATAATCTGAGTGGAGGCAATTATTTCAGCTCACTTATTAAACATGTATTTTAATTATTTGTTGCTATAATGCAGTCACCTTCTCCGTCTATATAAGGCAAGGTTCCAATCAGTTTTATTCAAACAAGAAGTACTCTATATATATAGGCTAAATAACTCTACACTTCATCCTATAATATTTGGAAAATACCCTTTTTTGGTGAAAATGTCTAGCGATTGTGGTAAGGTGGAGGCCGATGTTGAAATCAAGTCTTCTGCTGCCAAGTTCCATGAAATGTTCACACACAAACCACACCACATCTCCAATGTCAGCAATAGCAACATTCAGGGCTGTGATCTACATGAAGGTGATTGGGGAACCGTCGGATCTGTGGTCTACTGGAATTATTTCCATGGTAAAACCCTAACTACCTTGCTTCAATTAATATCGACTGTATTACTCTTCTATATAACCCCTAAACCCTAAAATATACAAACAACATTTTATACTAAATTTATCTAAATTATGGAGAGGGTTTTGAACTTAAGTTCAGTAGGAGAACTACAATGTTCTAGCAAACTTAACTAAGCTCAAGCTTGTGATATTTTATTAATTATGTGAGCTTTTCATGCATGCAGATGGAAAAGCCAAAGTTGCTAAGGAGTTGATTGAAGCCATAGACGCTGAAAATAATCTGATCACCTTCAAAGTGATTGAAGGAGATCTTATGGAGCATTACAAGAGCTTCAAGATCACCATCCACGCAACTCCTAAAGGCGAGGGATGCAACGTGCACTGGACTATGGAGTATGAGAAGCACCATGACGATATTGAAGATCCACATACATTGCTCCAGTTTGCAGTTGAGGTCTCCAAAGATATTGATGCTCACCTTACAAGCACTGATGCAAAATAAACACAGAAGGCTTAAGGCTTAATTATATGATCTGTGATTAATCTGTGTGCTGCAATCACGATCTATCTGCATGTGTGTTATTAATAAAAACATTTGATATGACGACTGTTTCGTTCGTATCAAATCATGTTTGTGTACGTTTATATATATATGATCTGCATGGGCTAGGGCTACCTCATCGAACTTTTACTTATTGGTGCATGTCCTTTATTTCATGTGATTATGTTATCTTCTGCAAAATTTGTGGCTTTTTTATGTACCCATCAGCCTCAATCGTAAATGCTAAAATCAAAAAAATTATATACTTGATCAACCTCTTTTTCTTTTCTTTCAATTGTTTGATATAGTGAGGCGCGGATTCAACCCTAAATCTGGGGTAGGGATGAGCCATTTAAGTGGGAGGATGGTAGTTTAAGAGTAGGTTAAAGGTAGGACATTTTGTAGGTTGGGATGGGTTGGAGCACACCCTAGCCACCCCTCGGTTTGGTGTGCAAATATATTGAAAAGTAGAGTTTTTGATACAATATTTACATTAAAAAATAAAGGAATAAATTGATATCAAACTCATTTGCAAGTAAAGTAAAATATTACTAAATCGTAATATTATGTGGTATACATTAAAAAATATAGTTATGTTGTTTTTTATGGCCAGTCACATTGGTGATACTGTGGTTTGGAATTTCTCACAAAATCAATTTTGCTCGTATTTCAGAATCGAAAGAAACTCTAAACACAAAAAGATAGGTAAGTCTGTAAAACCTTTTCTTGGAGGATGAAATGAAGCTAATGTAGAGACAAAGGGCCTACTCATCATCTCTTTCACTATCCTCTTCAGATTTGTAATCAGGGCATCACTTCATCAGTGATACGATTGTCGGCAAAGCATTGGATGGTCTTCAACGATGCCTTGTGGTTCGCTAAGGACATGGTATCGAGATTTGGCGGTGGGTGTGGTGGATCGAGGGATAGAGAGAGTGGATCACGAGAGAGGATTGAGCAACCCGACTAAATAATATCATAGTTTTCAAGAGTACAACTAAGCGGATGTGAGCCATATAAAATTGGTAGGGTTGGATTATTTAATCCGATGATTATTTAATAACAGACACCAAACATCTGCTCCATCTTATTAGTCCTAACCGGTGCTTTATACGACGTACCAAACCAGACCTTATACTCACAAGTGTTTCTGCAAGACATACTTTTATTATAAAAATGTCAAAACTTTTAACAAACCATGAAATCAACTTCTTGATTACATGTACTAAAAAGAAAAACATTCCTGATATACAAGAAAATGGACCGGCCCAATAATTTAAGGCCTAGCCGGTCTAACATTTTTCGAGTCAGACGGCAGAACAATTTCAAACCCATTTTCTAGATGCAAGCCTGGATTGGAAATTCTAAATTGGGCCTCATATGGGTCTGGGCTACCAGACAATGGAATGGACTCTCACCTCGAGTCATCCAAAATATATTTACTGAATTAAAAAGTAGCAATCGTAAAAAAAATTAAAAGTTATCTTCAAAGGTGGCGTCTCAATAATTTTCCCAAAAATGCTAATCTTACTGGGGTAAGAGTCTCTCCCCTTTTATTTCTTTAATCTTTCCTCTCTTTCTCTCACATTTTACTTTTTATCTTTTTATTTTTATAAAAAAATCAATATAAAATGTAATGTGACTTAATTGTAACCGTTCAAATATGATGAGAGTGAATGAGAGAGAGATTAGGAAGGGAGAGAATTCTCTTAATAGAAATGGAACTCACATACGTTGACAAGCCCTACCTCTTTTAGAGAAATAATACAAATAATGTACAAATAAGTGATAAGTGTATCATTACTTCAAAATCATTTGTGCTACGTACGTTACAATTTATAATTCTATATGAATATATTTTATAGAACCACCACGGGGTGGCCTAGTGATTGAAAAAATTTTAGGTCCGTTTTTCACAAGGCACATCTTCAATTCAAATAGTTGAATGTCCGATAAAGAATTTAACGTGTAGTTTAGTAAGTAGATATGAGTCACTTTAATTGCGAAGCCTATACTTTGATGTACAAATAAAATATGACTCCTAGAGATTAATAGATGAGTTGGTGATGACGACGACGCTGATGATTTTGCTTGCGGTGCGGACAAGTTGACAAGAACGTGTAATTTAGCAGCTTCCTTTTGGTTACAACCTTGCTAGCTAACTCGGCTGCTTCACTTCCCAGTTTTTTCTGCTGAATCCCTCAAAATCGCCAGACACTGGAAGAATAGCGCAGAGTAGTCAAACTATTTGCAGAGCTCTGTCGTTATTGGAATAGAGATCGGAACCATTGGGCTTGGTTACTTGAATGCCTAGCTAGCTACTTCACCATAGATATAGAAGCTCAGCCTACAATTCCACTATTGGAGTACTTATCAATCTGGCTAATGTCAAGGATTTTATCCATTCCATTTGCTATGAGGAATCTTCAAAGAAAACGAACCGTCAGTTGAATCAATCATTTAAGAACTTTATTTTTCACCATTCTACGAATTTGCATACATAGCAGGGTGAACGTCAAATGGAGCAACGAGACTTACTTATCTACAGGGTAATACTAGGAAAACTAAATTTGTATACAAAATTTACAAACTAAATAATGTGTCACCTGACACCAATAGAAATGAACATGTTTATCAACGCTTTAGTAATAAAAGAACTTTTGTCATCGTTCGGCAACAGCCAAGCGCAGTTGATTGCATGTTTAGTGCAATGTTCAGGTTGTGAATGCTCTGCCTAATGTGTACCCAACCATGCTGTCCATGTTCTTCATCCTATAGTTTTGCTCTGAAACATACAAGTTTGAATTAAAACATGAAGAAATGTAGCCATGGTTAACTCAATCAATTGCAAATTCAACTCTATTCTGTACAGCACCTGTACATGTGAGCATCAACTGCAGCAACTACAACATTTGAGTCTACCAAACACTCTTCGCTGACCCAACAATCGCCACACAAATCTAACTCCCACCCTTCAAGTCGTCCCTCCTACAAGTCAATGTACATACTGTATAAAAAATTTAAGGATGTGGAGAGTTGTCGCATGTCAGTAAGTTAAATAAACCTTGCATGGACTTATATTTAATTGGGCTCAAAACGGTTACCTCAACGTACTCTCGGAACATTTCAGTGGCCCCAACCGCTTTTTCTTTTGCATATCTAGGCTCAGAAACTCCATCCATCCTTAGCTCTATGGACTCTGATGGTTCTTCAAGGTCTTTTATGATGCTTCTAACTCCCTTGTCCCATCCTGCAAGCTTCATGCGTACCATTTCGAAGTTGATCTTTACCACCATGTATTCCCCTATGAACAAGTATTCAATCCCAAACACGATAAATAAGCTAAAGTGGAATTTAAATTAGAACAAAGTTAAGGAAGCAGAAACAGAACATGCAAAAACCACAATGCTAATTACCACCATCAAGGAAACGGTTCTCTTTAAGAGCACCATGTCCAGATGTTTCCATCATGAGATGAGTTTCAATGCCTGCCTTATTAAGCTGCCCTCCCTTATCAATCACTTTTCGATAACCAAGACGTTATAATCAATGGTGACCCCCTCGATTCGTGATGAATCATGTAAGCACCATACTTGTACGCGCATCGGTCACTATGGTGGTTCCGGGGTGTTCCCTCAATACAATAGCAGAAATCAAAGCAATCAGCTTGTCACCATTGATGGGGTTGCCTTTGTTATCCGCAACGCCACTGCGATCCACATTTAATACAATCTCAAGATCAGCTTGGGAAGATGCAAAAAGTACCCGAATTGATCGAGGAAAAACGGTTAGTTTTCAGATAATTGGATATGAGATTAGGTAATGTAAGGAAGATAAAATTTGTAAACTAAAAGATGTGTCACTAATAGGAATGAACATGTTTATTAACACTTAAGTAACAGTCCAATCATAACTTCCATGTCATTTAGTTTACAAAATTTTGTCTATAAACTTAGCTTTCCTAGCATTACCCTATGAGATAATATTACGGGGGAAATGCCAGAGCGCCTCAATTTGTAGACTAAATTTTGAAAACTAAAGGACATGGAAGTTGATGATTGGTTTATTGCTTAAACATTGATAAACGTGCTCATTTCTATTGGTGACACATAATTTAGTTTGCAAATTTAATCTCCAAATTTTGTCTCTCTAGCATTACCCATATCACGGGAAAGTACTATGACCCTTTCGAGACCTTGCCGGATCCTCTTTGTGAGGATCCCGGAGATTCGTCAATCATGTCTATTCATCGTATATCGTGCGGTCAGAAATTATTTAAAATATTTTTATTTAAAATTAAATATAAACAATACTTAACAAAAACTACTCACACAATATACAAGTAACGAACACGATTCAAGAATATATAAGATCCTCAACAAAAAAAATCCGGAGAAGATCTTGTTGGTTTTGATAAAGCTAAAGCATGCATAGACCTTTTCCATTTTCACGCGATATATGTGACTCTCTTTGCATGCTTGTAATGAGTAGTGACTTGTGGTTAGATTAACAACAATCATCACAGCTCTAGTTTCATTCACCCTTGGATTCAGATTGGCCGCCGGACATGGGGTCGATATCATCAGCATGTCCTTGGCGGAACCTCACCTCGTATTTTCATATGAGATGAACATGTACCCGTACCTATTAGTGAATAAAGATTTTTACTTTTGTGACCAATACGGTATGTTCACCTCATGTGTCCGAGGTTAAAATCTTTAGTAAAGCAGTAAAGTGACGAAAATACCGTATCTTCGAATATACCCCAAGTTCAAATGTTACTGTTTATTAACAGTAAAGTGACGAAAATACCCTCAGAATAATTGTCTCATATCGCTTTATCTGGGCTTCTGTACAGTGAAAGTGCAGTCTTGGCCTTTTGATTGCTCCGTCATCGGTATATGTTTTGGCTTTTTAGTTGTTCTGGATCTTTCTTTTGGCTTTTCGGCTCTTCTCTCTCACGTATCTCCAATTCCTTTGTTTTTCGCCGTCCGTTTTTTTCCGCCTTGGCTTTTGTTTCGTCTTGCGTCGTTGTTGAAAATATTGACCGTTTTCCTTAGTTGTTCTTCGATTAGTAGTAAGGGTTGTTAATTTCTCTGCTTTTTTGGTTTGATTCCAATAATTTTTTTGGGTTTTTGATTGGTTTGATCTGGGTTTTCCAAGTAAGTTGTGCATGTATGTTTGTTGCCGCACAAGGTTTTGATTTTCCATTTTTTTTTGGATGGCTTTTGTTAGTATCTCATGTGCTTTGGTTTTTTATTTCAGAAATTTTGTGCCCATTTTGGATTCGCTTCGAACTTGGTTGAGATCCATCTAATCCGTCGTTTCCAGGTGAGTTTTGTATGTTTGATGCGTTTTGTTTTTCAGTTTCGGGAAACGGTGCCTTTCAAATTTTGGGATTTTTTATTCGGATTCTTGGAACCCTCTGTGCTAAAGGTGTATGAGGCGGAGAGATGGAAATAGAGACGGTTCCTGTTCACGAGGTTGAAATGAGGCGGAAAGATTTGCTACCTATTGTTCATCCTTTTCATAGGTTTCAATCTGACTGGAATGGCAGGTAATGTTGCTGCTGTATTCATGTTAAAATGGACATGAATTTGCTTATTGTTTGTAGCATTTTGTACGAATCCACCTTGCATTTTTTTTCTTGCTCCTGGAGGTTGTTAAGCTTCCTTGAAAATCTGCATCTTTGCATTTCTTATGTGCTTTGTGTCTGTAGTTCTGTGTGGTTTGATGACCTTTTCTGAGAGGCTAGAGGTTTCTTGAGCATGCTTTTTTTAAACAAGAAGTAAAAAGTATCACGAATATTGCTTTTGAATGTTTTAATTTTTAAACACTAATTGAATTTATTGGGGGCTTTATGCAGGCATCTAATTGGAGGAGGATGCTCGAGTTCATCTTCTGATTCTCACGAAGATAAAGAAAAGTTTCAGGAAAAATCTTGGTAATTCTGGTGAGAATTTTACACCTATAGGCTCAGCTAAAAACCCAATGCTGGTAAGAATTCTGGTATTTTTGATGTAATATTATCATTGTTTTATGAGTACAAGAGGATTTTCTAATGCAACCGTATTTCTTTAACGAATGGTTAGGTGATTATCTATTTATTCTCCAACTTAGAAATGGTCAAAATGGCGAAAAAAAGAGGAAGAAAGGTGCTTTGATGCTGGAAAAACCACGGAACCAGTAGAACTTTCCTCGGTTCTTCAATTCAATTCGAATAATTTTTGTACCGAGAAAAACTAACGTTTCCTGGTAAGTTTTATAGCCTTCTCAGTGTGGGTGTTTCAATTTCGTTCATGTGATTTTGGTTATGCAAATTTGTTTTCTGTCCAAAATTCCTTTTGTGATTTTGGAGGGTTTTGTTTATCGATTCCCTCACTCATCTCTCAGCTCTCTTTCTCACTTTTTCATAACCGCCGTGACAGAGAGCAGAGGGTGACAGCCGTGACAGCCTTCTTCGTAACCGAAGGCTGTGTGCGTGCGTGAGCATACAAAAGTCTTAGGCCTCGTTTGGCAGCTCGGACTGTACTGACTATTTCTGTCGGATAGGATAAATAGTCACCGGATAGTACTGACTAAATTAGTCGATCGTTTGGTGCAGTATCGGATTAATGACCGTATTATTTATACAGTGTTTGGTATTATATCGGATAGGAGGAAAACTTAAAATAAAAATAAACTTAAAATTAAAATTAAAAAATAAAAAAAATAAAAATTGAAATCTGGTTTCCAGATCTCTCTGCACCCTCCAAACTCCCTC